>JAOXOE010029949.1:0-13710 GCA_028565055.1 Phoeniculus purpureus | reverse complement strand
GGAAATGGCCTCAAGTTGTGTCAGGGGAGGTTTAGATTGGATGTTAGGAAGAAGTTCTTTACTGAGAGGGTGGTTAGATGCTGGAATGGATTGCCTAGGGAGGTGGTGATGTCACCGTCCCTGGATGTGTTTAAGGAACAAGTGGACGTGACGCTTAGGGATCTGGTCTAGCAGCTAGATACTGGGATAAAGGTTGGACTCGATGACCCTGGAGGTCCTTTCCAGCCATGATGATTCTGAGAGTTTCCAGTGACTCATGACATGCATCATTAAAACCAAAAAGTTCGAATTTACCATTCTTCAAACAATACATATTGGTTTACTGTTAGAACAAATAGCTTTTACATTAGTGTGTCATCATTATTGACCGTGATGTGCTACCTTACAAGCATCTGGATTCCATCTGAGTGGTTGGAAAAATGTTAGTTCCTTTATTTTAGGTGTTTGGGAATTTAGTGGCACTAAGGACCACATCCAGTCTGTCCTTAAAAACTTCCAGGGATGAGGACTCTGCTACCTCCCTTGGCAGATCATTCCAGTGTCTGATCATCTTTTTCCGTGAGGAAGGGCTTCCTAACATCCAACCTAACCCTCCCCTGGTGCAGCTTAAGGCTCTGTCCTCTTGTCCTGGCACTAGTTGCCTGGGAGAAGAGCCTGACCCCCATCTGACTACAACCTCCCTTCAGGTAGTTATAGAGAGTGATAAGAGTCCCTGCTGAGTCCTTTCAGTAGCGCTGCAATCTGTTGAAACAAGGAAATTATCAAAATCTTAAATAATGGATGTTGGCTGCACGGCCATAAAAGAAAAGTTTTGGGAATGAAAACAGGGAGCCTGATGTATCAGCCACCAAATTACCAAATAGGTGTATTTTTATGTCTGCAAGAGAAATAACGCTGCTTCTTTTTCTTCAGAAAAGCTGCTTCTTATGTGCATAATGAGACTAATGATAACATTTCAGAAAGTTTGTTTGCATGAAGCTCATTCAGTGCCTTCCCAGTGTTTTCAAGGTGTCCAATATCTAGTGGCATAGTATTAATATTTCCATTATTGTCAGGGATTAATTCCTGACCCTTTACAGCTTAGGGAACCAACCAGATTCTATCACTTGACCAATAACCGATTAATATCCTTCTCAATTGCAATTTACTAATGTGTGTTTGGACTTCCTCTTTCCTTCAGCATGTGGAGCAGGTGCTGCTGGCTGCTGCTTCCACCTGCCACGTAGTCTCAATGAAAGGATTATCCCTTATAACTCCTTTCTTTCTCCATTTTTCTTCATGTTTCCCTCTTTCCTTTTTCAGTCTTAGCATCATTTTATCCCCATACCCATTTTTTTTTTCATTTTTCTTTTTCTCCTCTTCCTTTTCCCCTACGCAGTGGGTTGCACCTCATTCACTAGGGTAGAGTTCTGTATAGTGTCTGTCTACTGTATAACAGGAGGTGATAAAGAGCAAGTAGGAAGTGTGGATACACAGGTCATTAGAGGTTGGAAGGAACCTCCAGGGGTCATCAAGTCTGATCTCCCTGTTTGAGCTGGATCATAGAACCTAAGACAGGTTGCACAGTAACGCATCCAGAAGGGTCTTGAAAGTCTCCAGAGAGGAAGACTCCACAACCACCCTGGGCAGCCTGTTTCAGTGCTCTGTAACCTTTCCAGTAAAGAAAATTTTCCTTATATTGAGATTGAACTTCCTGTGCTCCAGCCAACACCTGTTGCCCCTTGTCCTATCACAGGGCACAAGTGAAAAGAGATTGTCTCCTCCTTCTTGACACCCAGCCCTCATGGATTTATAGACAGTGATTAAGTCCCCTCGTAACCTTCTCCTTTCCAAGCTGGGAGGTCCTACGTCTCTCAATCTCTCCTCATAAGGCAGGTGCTCCAGTCCCATAATCATCCACATAGCTCTCCATTGAACTCTCTCAGTCAAGTCTTTACCCTTCTAGAACTGGGAAGCCTGGAACTGGACAGAGTGTTCCAGATGTGGTCTCACAAGGGCAGAATAAGGTCTCATCTAGTAGTATGTTTTCCTCACCACAGAAAAGTGTGATAGGAATCCTTTCTCTGCTTTCCTCACCATAGAAATGTGCGATAGTTTGTACAGATAAAACTTTTCAAGCTAGATCTATGAAGTGCGAGCTTCACGGTGTAATAAATATTTCAATTATTCTTGTACGTACCCTTCAGGGGTCAGATCTAGGGAGAGAACCCAACGGGTTTGCATGCTGCAAAATGAAAAGCTTTAATTGCTGTTCTGCATATCGTTTATGGGTCAGTGGTAAGGAAGGGTGCCTAGGGAATCTATTCTGCATATACTCATGTTTATAGGGTGGAATGTTGCGCTAGCTTTAACTACACTTTTTCATTTAATCTTTTTAATTAATGCAGGTGCAATACTTGGAACATCTGAGCATTTTGCAGATCTTAAGGCCATATCTGTGGCCATTGGTGAGCAAATTTAAACGAACTTGTTTAACCCTATTGTTTAAGTTAATAGGCTTATACAGCTTGATTACATTCCACGATATCTACTCAGACAGTCCAGGCACAGTATTTGCATGCCCTGCAATAGATAGTCGATGCTGCATTTTGTTTCCTCAATCAGATATGTAATGACACACTTAGTAGCCTTTATTCTGTGTTTGCCAGCCCAGCATAAAGCAAGTGAAGACTACACAATTGCAAGTGTAAATGATGCTCAATGGCTTTCCCTGTTCTTATTGTATAGGAAGGAATGATTGTTATTAGGCTGAACAGTTATGGTTTTGTATTGAAGAGAGACAGTGGAATTTTACTTCGTTATTCCTGCACCAAGCTAAGAGACCAGAAGGTTTAGCCATTAACCCTGATCTGAACTGTTCACCCTCAGTTTGGATGTTCTGAGGAGCTGCAGACTTTACAGCATTCATAGCAGGTTACTGTGTCTCTACTTTCTTTCAATAGTTCACCCTTTTAATTAAAAAAAATAACTCTGCCATTGCACTTGATAACAGCACGACAAGTTCAGCTTATGAACTTCTACAGTTCTCAAGACCGACAGTGTTCTTTCTATACTATATGAGCTTAATCCGTCATAAACATGAAGAGGAGGGAGATTCAGTAGGAAAATACTGCAGATAACTTGTTTGTGCAGACGGAAGTGTGCAGTTTGTATTTGTTTTATTAAGCAGACTACAGTCACGAAGCAGGTAGATGAAGCATGATGCCTCCTCTCGTGGGAGAACACAAAACTCATTTGCTTCACAATTCAGAGTGTGAAATTAGGCAGGAAGAAAAAATTGTAATAGACCTGTATTTAGTAAAATTTCTTGATTCAGAATGGATGGAGCCCATGAGGTTTTATGTTTCCCCTTACACACAGATATACAGATCATTAAGAGTTCAAGGGATGTCTAGAGGTCATCGAATCCAACCCCCCGGCTTGAGCAGGACCATAGAGCCTGAGATAGGTTACAGAGAAACACATCCAGATGGGTCTTAAAAGTCTCCAAAGAAGGAGACTCCATGGCCTCCCAGGGCAGCCCTTTCCAGTGCTCTGTAACCCTTACAGTAAAGTAGTTTTCCTCACATGGAGATGGAACTTATGATGCTCCAACTTACACCCGTTGCCCCTTTTCCTATCACAGGGTGCAAGTGAAAAGATATTGTCGATTTCTTCTCAACGCCCAGTCTTCATGTAGTTATATACAGTGATTAAATCATAATCTCCTCCTCTCCAAGTTGGAAAGTCCCAGATCTTTCAATCTCTCCTCATAAGGCAGCTGCATTTGGAGTTCTCCAAATGGTGATTGCCTGTTCTTCCTACCTTGTGACTGGGGTGAAGGTATTTTGGGGAAATGAGTACCAGCCCTGCCCACGTTGAAAGAACAATTCATGGTTTGGCTTCAGATCACTCAAAGATGGCTCTTCTTGACATTGTTTGAATTATTGTGTTGTTGAAGGTACATCCTTTTGTAAGGATTATAACATTTAAAGCTTGTGATCAGAATGACTGTATTGAAGTGCTAGTGAGAATCACGCTGAATCCACCATGCTCTGAATGTAATGAGCATTTTCTCCCAATAAGAATCCAAGAGCTTTCTAAGGTCTCTTAGGAAGGAAAAGCCAGTTCTCTAAGTTCTCTTAGGAAAGAAAAGTTGGTTCTCCAGATGTGTCTTGATCTAGTCACAATTTCCTGGCTAAGCTTGTGCTCAAGTTATTTCAGTGATAATTCTCCTCCGAGTGCTTGGCGCATTTAGAACCTTGCTTACATCTCTTTCCTGTTTCAGTTTTAGCAAAACTATAACTAAATGAGCATTTTAAAAATCTATACTTAGTCTTGATATTCCTTGTGCTGTCTCACAAACTGTTTTGAGATAATTTTCTTATTTAAAGCACTTGCAATCAAACTGATGACCTAACGGCATAATTTCTGGCTGTGTCTTAATTCCTCTCTTCAACAGTCACTGCAATTAAACTTTAAAGCCAAACTGTATTTATTCCTTCTTTTATGAGATAATATCCTTGCAAATAAAAAGAGACTGAATTTTCCATAGTTTTATCTGAATTGACAGCTTGCCCACACTCCTGGGCAAGTGTAGATTCTGAAAAAGCTATGAAAGTCTTGTACTTTCAGGCTGACCTAAGTTCAGGTCCACATTATCCTGTAGGATTGCTTTTTCCTTTCTTCTTTTTATTTTAAATTGTAGCTCATTTTTCATTGTGAACTGTGTGACATATTATGAATATATTTAACCACTGTGTCTGCACAGAGCATTGACAAAACCTTTTTCCCCAGTCTTGCCTAAACCCTTACTAGGCTGTGATTCCCAGTGCTTGTATTCTGTCTCTTGTTTAAACCGAACAAAACCATTCCAATTAAAATCTTGTAGAGGAGATTCTGCCAAGCTTCCTGTTCTATCTGCATGAGCTAATTAATGGATGATGATAATTTAATATTGTAAAGCAGCTTGAATGTAGCCACCTCTTTAGGAGGCTGTTATTGATCTATCTTAATTTCTTTGGCAAGGTGTCTGTGACCAGTGTAGTCTTCAATAAGTGTTTCAATAATGTGGTCCAAAAAGCCGGCAGATGGGCATAGGAAAGTGTTATCACAGGCTTTTTGGGAGGTCTTCCAACACAATATAGACTATAAACCTCTTCTCCCTGGTGGCAAGCAATGGGACAAGACAAAGTGGTTGGAAGCTGCACCAGCAGAGGTTTAGGCTGGGTATTAGGAAGAATTTCTTCACATTGGAACAGGCTGCCCAGGGCAGCGGTGAAGTCCCCATCACTGGAGGGATTTAAAAGGCTTATAAATGCAGTGCTGAGGGCCATGGCTTAGGGCTGACCTGGGTCAAATGTTGGGCTTGGTGATCTTAAGGTTCTCTTCCAACCAACATTATTCTGCGATTTTTTAGTGTTTTCTTTAGGCAACTCTAGAAATTCTTGTTCTGTTGATGGAATATAGTGGTCTTGTCATAAAACTTCAAACACTCCCAGAGATATTTCGGTCATGTCACGCTGTTAGTTTTCTAAAGCCAACAAATAGATCCCTCAGGCTTTTCTTTCATAAATAATTACTGGAGGGAAAGAAGAAGGATTTGTTTGGGTGGTTTGTTTTTTTTTATACTGATTTTGTTATTCTGCCTCTTAGCCTCTGGACTGACATAACAGAGTCTTCCTTCATTAAATTATGCTGAGCTGTGATGTTTCACTTTCATCTAGTTTTCCGGGCAAACAAGATGGATCACAACCACGCACTGCAGTAGACGGGTTTGCTTTGTTTCCCCCTCCCAATTGCAGAGTGACGTGAATGTCAAAAGACACTTTAATTAGTTGTGACACAGCCTTTTTCAGATTTACCTGACATTTTTCTTCCCTTAGTTCTATTGATCATCCGGCAGGTTCTTTCCAGAATCATCCCTGGGTGTGTTTAAAAGGTCTACAGGACCTTTTAAGGACACGGTTTAGCAGTGGGCTTGGTACAGCTGGGTTAGTGGTTGGACTAGATGATCTTAATGGGCTTTTCCAGTCTACACAATGAGATTAATCTTACTTGTGTTTTTTCTGTGGCTTCTCTTCAGTCCCTCACTTTCTTCATAATGACATCACAATTTATACACTGTTTGAAAGAGGTTTTATTGCTGGAAAGGTAGTTATTTCCCTCTCATGCTGAAGATGAAGGAAAAGATTGCAAAAAAAGCTGTGTTTGCTTCTGTACAGGTGATGCCCAATGGGAATATTCACCTCTGGAGAAAGAGATTACTGATTTGTGAACGAGATTTATAGCAGATACTGATCTTTAGAAGAACAAGCAACAATTTTCTTACTGAAGTTAACTCCTCTAAAGTAAAGGTTTTCTGCCTGCAGGATGATTTCACTAAGATAGCTTTTTAATTTATTCATAGCTTCCACCGTTCCTAAAGCACAGTTCTTACATCAGAATTGGTTTTGTCCATAGAGATGTCTGAATCCCTGGTGTTTAATAGCATTACAGCTATTGAGCACTACTAATTGTGTTCACGCTCGTTGAAATATGTTTATCCTTACTTTGAAAGTAATTTTCAGGGAAAAAATGAATTATGTGAAGGTTAGAGATGTGCGAAGATTGGAAAACGTAGGTTCTTAAACCCTTAATTCTGTCAGTGAATACATCATACATTTTCAGAAGAAGTCCTTTCGTGAGATCATGCAGCTTTGATGGCTGCCAGGAAGAGGCAAAATAGATCTCTGGATTGTTCACATTACAGATCTGCAGAGCTGACACTGTTTATTCACCTGTCAAATGTATTTATATCTGGCAGTCTCAGTCCCAGACAAGCAGCTTTAGTTTTCCAGCTGAATTACTGTTCCAAGAATGTCTGGCAAAGCCGTGCATGTGAATAATACCTTGCTATGTGCATTGTGCCTTCAGGTATTCATAACTCTGAAGCTACAAACCTACTTTTTCTTAACGGGACCCTTTCCATGAAGTTGCTTGGGAACAGAGTACATTGAAGGTTCGACAGGTTTCAGCAATGAGTGAATCTTGTCACTGAGTCCGTTTTGATTACTGGAATGACTAAGGAGCACATAATTCCTTTAACCTAGAACACTTTTACTCTGTTTTCATGGAAAGATGAAGCAGTAGAAATGATCTCACCCACACATGAAGTATCAGACAGTACGAGGTATTTATTATGTACACGATAACAGAAAACGTGTGACAGTGCAACGCTGAATCAAGGATTTATTTATCTGTGCTGATAAATCCTTGATTCAGCAGCACAGAAGGACTCTATCAGTCGCAGGTGAAAAACCCTTTAGTCACCCTCACAGGTCATCCCATGCACATGTCAATAAATCCTAGAAAATCAACCGTACCCAGGCAGTTGTTAAATACTCTGTGTGTGTGTTGCATGCTATCTCAGAAGCTTAGGAAAGTCTGATAGCTCCAGAAAATCCAGCTGGTTAGCTGGAACACAGGTGAGGATGTGAAAAATGCCTGACAAATTTTACAATGCCTGAATATATTTCAATTACCAGCTTTATAAATTAATAGGAATCAATATGATTTCTCTGCCATTAATGTGATTTAACTGCCATTAGAAGAATCACAGAACATTAGGGATTGGAAGGGAGCTCAAAAAATCATCTAGTCCAACCCCCTGCCACAGCAGGATCCTCTAGATCAAGTCACACAGGAACATGGCCAGGAGAGTCTTAAATGTCCCCAGAGAAGGAGACTCCACAACTTCCCTGGGCAGCCCCTTCCAGTGCTCTGTCACCCTCAGTGGGGAAAAGTTCCTTCTCATATTTGTGTGGAACCTCCTCTGTTCCATCTCACACCCTTGCCCTATCATTGGATGCCACCAAGCAGAGCCTGGCACCCACCCCTTCCATACTGATCAACAGTGGTGTCTCCCTTTTTCCAAGCTCAAGAAAACCAACTCCCTCAGCCTTTCCTCATCCGTGAGATGTTCCACTCCCTTCATCATCTTCATGGCTCTGAGCTGGACTCTCAAGCAGTTCTGTGTCCTTCTTCAGCTGAGGGGCCTGATCTCATCTTTTTTCTATGACATGAATGTAACGTGACTTTGGATAAACTCCTTTTAGACTCTTCTGCTGGCTATGGACTAGGAGAAGGCCTGGCATAAGCGACATTCTTTTGAAGAGTTGTGAGTTTGGTTTTTCTTCTGGAAGCAGATGATCCAACTTCTCTTTTCCTCCTACCTATCCCGTCAAGATGGGTATCAGGCAGATTAATACTGACAAGTGTGAAATTAATCTATAACATTTTAATATTGTCATACAAATTTTGAATCAGAAGTGTAGCAACGAGGAAATTCAACGTTAGTGTTCTTGGCTCAAACACTTCTGCCTGAAGCAATTAGATTTCTTTATTAACGTAAATACATCCATGCATTTCTTCATGAAGCATTGCTTAGAAAGATTTAGTCTTTTTCTCTATGCTTCCATATATTTTTTCTTAGCTCCTAAAATGCTGGTCATGAAGCAGTTCGTATTTGAAGATGTTTCCTTCTCCACTAGTGTTTATGTTTGTCTTTTGATTTTCATACTTTGCTCCTACAGAAGGGGATATTCAGTCAGCTCGTTTTCAAATGTCATCTGTGTCTCTTAGGGAAAACCAGGTTTTGGTAGTTTCACACAGTTGGTGATTTCAAAATAGGATATACATTTTGGAATTGGATGTTTATCTTTTCTAATTACAGACTGAAGGCAACATAATTAGCAGAAATTTCTAAATTAAAACTTTTCCACATTAGAAGGACAAATGCAAGCAGCAATAAACTGAACTACTAAAGGTGTGTTAGCGTATTGAAATGGAATAGCCTATCCTCCACTTAGTTTGAAAATTAACCTTTAGAATTAATAACATCAGATGATGGCGGTAGTCCTAAATATTGTAGCTATGTATATTATAAAAGTATATTTTTATTACTAATATTAATAATGGTAGTGATGTTAATTGTCATAAAACCCAATCAGCTCTGCATCCACACTAACAGCTTGTTTCCAAGGAACTTTTCAGAACTAAAACTAAACATTCAGAACTTTACTAAACATCAGACATAATACCCACTGCTTTCCCATCATAGAATCATCATGGCTGGAAGGGACCTCCAGGTCATCTCATCCAGCCCTCATCCCAACATCTCCCTAACCCCTAGACCATGGCCTCATGTGCTCTAGGAGTTACTCATTTCTTAAACACCTCCATGGATGGTGACTCCACCACCTCCCTGGGCAGCCTGTTCCAGTGCCCAACCACTCTCTCAGGGAAGAACTTCTTCCTAAGTAAATCACAGAATCACACAATCACTCTGGTTGGAAAAGACCTCTGGGATCATCAAGTCCAAACATCTGCCCTACCTTACAAGTTCACCCCTAAATCATATCCCTCAACACCTCATCCAAACGATCTTTAAACACATCAACTCTATGAGGTCTCTTCCAGCCTTGGTAATACTGTGATACTGTGAACTCATCCGGGGATGGCGACTCAATCACCTCCATGGGAAGCCCATTCCAGTGCTTGACCCCCTTTCTGTGAAAACATTCTTCCTAATAGTCTAAACCTACCCTGTTGTAACTTGAACCCATTCTCTCTTGTTCTATCACTAATTGCTTGTGAGAAGAGATCATCACCAACCTCTCCACAGCGTCCTTTCAGGTAGTTGTTGAGAGTGATGAGGTCCCCTCTCAGCTTCCTCTTCCTCAGCCTAAAGAGCCCCAGCTCTTTCAGTCTTTCTTTATAGGGTTTGTTCTCCAGGCCCTTCACCAGCTTCCTTGCCCTCCTCTGCACCTGCTCCAACACCTCCACATCTCTCTTGTATTGAGGTGACAAAACTGGGCACAGTACTCAAGATGTGGCCTCACCAGTGCTGAATACAGGGGGATGATAACCTCCCTACTCCTGCTGGCCACACTATTTGTGATACAAGCCGGGATTCTATTTGCCTTCTTGGCCACCTGGGCACACTGCTGGCTCATATTCATCTTCCTGCCAATTAAAACACCCAGGTCCCTCTCTGCCACACGTCTCTCCAGCCACATCTCCCCAAGCCTGTAGCGTTGCATGGGGTTGTTGTGGCCCAAGTGCAGGACCTGGCACTTGGCCTTATTGAAGCTCCTGCCATTAGCGCTGGCCCATTGGTCCAATCTATCCAAGTCTCTCTACCCTCTGGCAGATGAACACTCCCACCTAACTTGGTGTCATCTGCAAACTTACTAATGTTGCACTCTGTGTCTTTAACATCTTCATTGATGACCTTCATAAAAACAGATGGTCTCAACACCAAGCCCTGAGGCACACCACTTGTGACAGCCAGTGAGCTGGACTTAACTCCATTAACCACCATTCTTTGGGACCATCCATTCAACTAGTGTTTTATCCAGCAGATTCTCTGCTTGTCCATGCCATGAGCAGCCAGTTTATCCAAGGAGAATTCCATGGGAATTAAGAAGAATTCAATAAGGAAGAACTTCTTCATAATCTACCAGGCCACACTGGTTATTAATGTTATTATTAATTTTACTATTATAGATAAATGTATATTAATCAATTATATATTACTGTTAATAAGTTTATTAATATTTTAAAGCATGGCTTCCCCTTGGTGAATCCACGCTGACTAATCCTGGTTGTATTCTTATTGTCCAAATACATTAACAATTCTATAAGACAAAAGTGTTGTTGTCTGCATAAGCAACCGACTGACCAAAAGCATCTCCAGAGCTGCTAGCACACGGGCTGAGAGAGCTTGACAAGCAGTCAAATAGCTCTGCTAGAAAAGAAGTCCTTCTCAGCCGAATAGCTCTATCCTGTGGTCGAAAGGAGTAGGGTAAAGAATGTCTCACTCCGATAAGGAAAACATTCTCTTTTCAAGATGCTTCAACTAATTAAGGAAAAAATAGAAAAGCAGTCTGAAAATATTGCAGTCCAGGGAAGTAATGATGCATCAGCTTCCAAGTGCTTATAGAAATCTCACTTTAGGGGTACAGAATGAATGTGCTTTTCTCAAGTGACAGATGTTGTCATGAAGCACAAAGGAACTCAAGAGTGAAGCAACATTTCACGACTACAGGGAATAGATCCTATGAAACGACACCTCAAAGCTATTATTTTTTACTTTGCAGACTGTCACTTCGCCGTTTGATTTTGGGGTGATACAGGTGCATAAACCTCTTCCTTTCCTACTTTTCAAGCCAAGATGTTTTCATACCCTGACATCAGCTATTGAACTGTTCACAGGTCATGAGACAGGGTGACATGACTGATAACACTCATCCAGCCCAGCTGCAGCTTGAAAGCTTCCACTAAATAGAAGTGAGGGAATATATTCTATTCTTGAAACCTGCATTGAGGTCCTGCTTGTAAACTCTGCTCAATGTTCCGTTAAGAATGTGTATCACAGATATCCCATAAATTACCATATATAAACTCTGCTCATTAAGATTCATTAACGGAGTAACGCACTGCCCTGGCATTCTCTGGAGAATCTTGTTGGGATTGTGCTTGGCCATTCTGATTGATGACTACTGGTGTAACTGTCACCACACAGCTTTGTTTGCACTTAGGGGACAAAGCAATCTTCATTATGACCTGTAATTAGGCATTATAGCACATCCTGTGTAAGACATGTATCTTTTATCGTCCCTGATTAGATGAAACTTTAGAACTGCAGTTTAAGTTATTCCTTGCTTTTCCTCCCACAGTCACCAAAAGGGAGAATTCAGAGTGCTGCAAATGTCCTACTCTTGATGTTTCTTAGGTTTTTTTGGTTTAATTTCAGTTCTGATTTACATAGACTTTTGTCCTGGTTTGAGCTGGAATTAGTTCTACTCCGTGATTTCACTTTTCAGCTCATTCTCTTCTAAGTCACTGCACTTTCTGAAGTCAACGTTGTATTTTTGCAAGTGGTATCTGCTTCTACAAGTGACGGTCCTTGATGTCTACAGTTACTACCATTGATTAGGATACAGAAAGGCTCTTTCTGCCTCTGGTCACTGCTAAATCTTGTACATCATATCATGCTGGGGTGCAGTGAGAGGTGATACCTGCAGGGAGCAACAGACAGGACAGGGTTCCCTAAACTGACCAACATGGTGTTTCTGTTCCATAGATATCAAACTTGGTGTAAAGCTGAAGGACCACTAAGGTCAATGCCTCTTCTTCAATGGACAGTGTTCATTCACAGAATCACAGAATAATCATGGCGGGAAAGGACCTCCCAGATCATGGAGTCCACCCATACCCACAACAAAAAAACCCCACCTAAATACCTGAATACCTAAATCTTGATTGATTGACAAACACAAACTACCCCCCTCCATGCCTGCCACTATATCAGGGCATGAAACATCATGTCTACACATTTCTTAAATACCTTCAGGGATGGGGACTCAACCACCGCCCCCTTGGAAGGCCTTTTTAGTGCCTCACCACTCATTCTGTAAAGAATTTCTTCCAAATATCCAATCCAAACTACCCTTGATCCCAATTCGTGCATTCCTGGACCCAGCTCCCATCTGCCTCTGAGTTCAGTCTGGTACTTCCCCAGTGTCTGCTCATGTCATCATTGCTGATTGTGACGTTATTGCCACTGGGGACTTCGCTTGGCATTGTCTTTGTATAGAAATTGTTTAATCATTATTATTTCCATTAAAACACTTTTAGTTTTCTTTTGAAATCCATAGTTCTCTCTCCTTCATCAATCTCCCTGTTTGAGAAGGCAGAGGTGTTAATAGAGAGCACCTGCCATTCATCTAAGTACCAGACCAGCCTCAACCTATGACAACTGTGGTGCTGGTCACCAGTGCGGAGCCAGCTGTGAATATTTAGATAAGTTTTTAAAAATTGAACTTACAGCTTTGTTATGGTCAGCTTTGAGGACAATTCAGTATTATTTTGGTTTTGAAATTGTTACAAGACTCTGTTTTCATCTTTGCTTAGAGTGGTACTTCTGAAGTAGCAAGCTCTCATACTTATTTGAGGAGGACTTTACCACAAGGAATGGAACGCAGATTTTTCTGCTATGTTGTTTAAGTTCTTTTTTCTCTCTGTGATGAAAGGAGACTGCACTGCAAAGTTCAAGAAAACACGTTACTCAAGCTTCGCTTACAGGTTTAACTGCAAGGCTCACACAAACAACTTACTTAAGCTTCACTTACAGAGTTAACTGCAAGACTTAAGGAAGCCAAACCGAGTTTGAACTGCACTTACAGCTTTATTAATCCATCACTATTATAAGTTTTCATGGATGCAATGGAAAAAAGCACTGGTACAACTTAAAAGCAGGAATACGCTGCAAACCACCTAAAAAGCACACTGTATGTGTGTTAATCCTCCGTTACAAACTTATATCATGCAAAATATCCACTCATCCCTCCACATAAGGGATCTCGGTCCCAGATCTGTTATCTTGGTTGGTCTCTGAACCAAACAGGGAAGGGTCTTCATACAGGCAAGTTGCTGAGGAGGTGACTCTCCCAACTCCTAAACCCTTATTTATGTGACAGAAGGCAAGACTATGCCTGACTGGATTACAGCAGTTGGGATGCTTATTTGGCAGTGTAATCGGGGCGGATAAAGAGAGTTGAGAGCTTGTGGGTGTGGATTAAGGGGCAGGCTGGCATGGGTGACACTGCGGTGGGTGTCTATTACAGGCCACCAGATCAGGACGAGGAAGTTGATGAGGTCTTCTACAGGCAGCTGACAGCAGCCTCA
>JAOXOE010029948.1:0-13713 GCA_028565055.1 Phoeniculus purpureus | reverse complement strand
CAGTGAGGGTGACAGAGCACTGGAACAGGCTGCCCAGGGCAGTTGTGGAGTCTCCTTCACTGGAGATGTTTAAGACCTGCCTGGACATGTTCCTGTATGACTTGGTCTGGGTGATCTTGCTGTGGCAGGGGAATTGGACTAGATGATCTTTCCAGGTCCCTTCCAATCCCTAATGATTCTATGATTCTGTGATTCAAAGCACGTGAGGCAGATGTGTAAGCCTGCACCCTTAAAGTTGACAGCTGCACACCAGCCCTCTTTTATTCCTAGCACAATGAGCGAGAGTAGTCTTCCTCTTCTCATATCAAGGGGGTTTTCCTGATGTGTGTTCTGGTCTTTCATCTCACACCAAACATGCAGAAAGATAAACCCACTGATTCTATTGCTGCTACAAGGATTTACACGTATTTCTGACAGAGGACAACCAACCCCATAAATGATCTGTCCTGGCAATAAGGCCCCAGGATTCATTTTCCCAGATGATGGTTATTTTTTTTCCTCTCCCATTTTAGCTCAGATTTTCTGAGGCTTTTCAGAAAGACTGAGTTCAGCGTATCTGCAAGTTGTCAGCCCGACAGCTTTGCAGACTGTAGTCTTCTGTTTGCTTACAGACGAAGCAGGTGCCACCAGGCAGCAATGCAAGCTAGCCACATTTCAGCAGCATTGCAATCTGCTGGCTTCTCCACTTGTGCAGAGGTAGGGTGTAAGCGGTTCGGTTTCCATGAGCATCTACTTCTTGGCTTCTTTGCAGAGGAAGGGTGCCAGTAACTAGATGCAAACTGTCTGGGAAAGGATGCCAATTGCTACCGGGCATGGGTATTTTATGAAATGCATAGTTGTCTGCGAGGAGGAACACAAACATCAACAACCACTTCGCAGAGTAAACAGTACTCTCATAACTACGTGCGGCACACTGCTGAGCTGGGTTTGCTATCTAGAAAAA
The DNA here is from genome assembly GCA_028565055.1 of Phoeniculus purpureus. Classification (NCBI taxonomy): domain Eukaryota; kingdom Metazoa; phylum Chordata; class Aves; order Bucerotiformes; family Phoeniculidae; genus Phoeniculus; species Phoeniculus purpureus. Next base: position 12,770 of record JAOXOE010029948.1, on the reverse strand, counting down.
AAACCTCCTTAGACTCCTGTTATGGTTTTCATATCCAAAAACCAGCTGCAGGAAGTTTTGCAGGTTAAAAATGTGTTGTCGTCTATTAAAGGACTAATTGAGCATCCTGGGCTAGTGGTAGTTGTCCCTGCCCACGGCAGGGTGATTGGAACTAGGTGATCTATAAGGTCCCTTTCAACTGTGTGACTTGGTCTGGGTGATCCTGTTGTGGCAGGGGGGTTGGACTGGATGATCTTTAGAGGTCGCTTCCAATCCCTGATGATTCTATGTTGAGTTTCATACTGTCAGTCATCTACAAGTAAGCTGGAACATAGGAGGTTCCACATTGATGTGAGAAGGAGACTAGTTCCGGGCCCCTCAGTTCAAGAAGGACACGGAGCTGCTGGAGGGAGCCCAGCATAGAGCAATGAGGATGATGAAGGAAGAACACCACCTCCCTGATGAAGAAAGGCTGAGGGAGCTGGGTCTCTGTAGCTTGGAGAAGAGGAAACTGAGGAATGACCTCATTAATATCTATAAATATGTGAAGGGTGGGTGTCAGGAGGATGGAGCCAGGCTGTTCTCTGGGTCATCTAGTGATAGGACAAGGGGCAGTGGGTGTGAGCTGGAACACAGGAGGTTCCATATAAACATCAGAAGGAACTTCTTCCCAGTGTGGATGACAGAGCACTGGAAGGGGCTGCCCGGGGGCTTATGGAGTCTCCTTCTCTGGAGATGTTTAAAACCCATCTAGACATGTTCCTGTGTGACTGGATCTAGGGGATCCTGCTGCAGCAGAGGGATTGAACTGGACAATCTTTCAGGGTCCTTTCCAATCCCTAATGTCTTGTGGTTCTGTGAATGGCTAAAACAGAGATAGTTCTGTTGCCAGAATCCAGAATGGTTTTCCATGTCATAGAATCATTAGGGATTGGAAGGGACCTGGAAAGGTCCTTGTCTTATCACCAGATGGCATTGAGAAGAGCTGTCCACCTCATAAAATAAATCAACTTTATGCTCCACATCCTTTATCCTTGGCTCTGCAGTGGCCATTGTGAGGGGATGGCAGCCAGTTCCCCTTTCTTGCCTCCCCACCTGCTTGGGAGAGGAAGCTTCCTGCTATCAAAGGCTTTGCACATCTTCTTGCCCACAACAGTTATGGCCAGGGAATCAGGGAACAAAACGTTGCAAGCCAGGGTCATGGTCTAGGGAGTGAGTGAATCATCAGGAGAACCCATTTGAACCCATCACCATCTGAGAGGCAGCTCCTGGGATCCTTTTTCTAAAATTGCTTGCACAGGGTGGAAAAAATGCTATTTCCACAGGGAAGGAATAAAGTGAATCCATGCTGATGACAGGTATTTGTCTTGTTTTGCCAGCAGCAAGTCCTCTTTCCAGAGGAGTGGCATTTGCTCTAATCCCCATTTGAGCCAGAGACAATTAGCCGATCGGTGCTTTTCAGAGGCAGAACGCGGTGTGGAGCCTTTGTGTTTATTTGTGTCTGCAAACAAGTATGTGGGTCCGTGCACAAACACACTTGAGATGTCACCCAGATTATCCTCTGTTTGCAATCTGGTTGCTGTTTTGCTGGTGCTGCAGCTGGCCCGTGGCATGCAAGGGGACCACGCTGGGTCCATCCCCCTCCACGTGCACGATGTTGGCAGATCTCCTCTTTTAAAGGTCCAGATCAGAGCAGAGGTCAGTAACATGTTGGTTTAAGCTCAACAAGAGCTGAGAGACCTATCCTGGGTGCCCAACACTCCATTTACAGGCACAAAGTTTTAGTCTTGCTGAATGGGTTTTTTTTACTTTATAAATTATGAAAACAACAGAATCAATAAATATTAACATAATGATATTGCCTTGGCAACAGGGCACTTGATATCAAATTTAAAAACAAATTATATAAACCACCCACGGTGGGGAGCTTTACAGGGAGATAAACCTACTGTTGTTGCTGCCAGAGGAACGACTCATCTGGAATCAGAACAAAAGTAAACAGGCCAGAGTTAAGCCACGGAAACCAAAGGCACCTTTCCCCGCACAACTCTGTGCTCCAGGTCCTCTATGGAGGATCATAGAACATTAGGGATTGGAAGGGACCTCCAAAGATCATCCAGTCCAATCCCCCAGCCACAGCAGGATCACCTTGATCAAGGAACATGTCCAGGTGGGTTTTAAACGTCTCCAGAGCAGAAGGCTCCACAACCTTCCTGGGGCAGCCCATTCCAGTGCTCTGTCACACTCACCATCAAGAAGTTCCTTCTCGTGTTGATGTGGAACCTCCTCTCTTTCAGCTCACACCCAGCACCCTTTGTCCTGTCATTGGGTGCCACTAAGCAAAGCCTGGCTCCATCCTCCTGACATGCATCCTTCCCATATTTATCAACATTCGTGGGGTCACCCCTCAGTCTCCTTTTCTCCAAGCTCAAGAGACCCATCTCCCTCAGCCTTTCCTCATCAGGAAGATGTTCCACTCCATCATCTTTGTGGATCCTCACTGGACTCTCTCAAGCTGGTGCATCTCATAAGAGGTGCTTACTAGGGCTGGCATCTTGCAGAAACTCAACTGATCCCCTAACACTCCTTTTGGGTTCAGTTTATGCAACCAGATTGATTTGAGGGGTCAATTTTTCTTAGAGATTTTCTCCCACCTTATAAATCTGTGGGATGAGTCTGAAAACACACGGTGATGACCCAAATAATTGTTAAAGCTCATGGACATCTTATTGGAGGTATTTCATGTTGAGGAAGCGTGGCTGGAAAGTTGTCTGACAGAAAGGGACGTGGGTGTGCTGGTTGACAGGAGGCTGAACATGAGCCAGCAGTGTGATCAAGTAGCCAAGAAGGTGACTGGCATCTGGGCTTGTATCAAAAATAGTGTGGCCAGCAGTGCAGTGATTTTCCCCCTGTACTCAGCATTGGTGCAAACAAAGGGCAACAAAGCTGGTGAAGGGCCTAGCCAACAAGTCTTATGAGCAGCTGAGGGAGCTGAGCCTGGGGAAGAGGAGGCTGACCAGATACCTTATCACCCTCTACAGCTGCCTGAAGGGACATTGTGGGAGCTGGTCTATTCTCACAGGTAATTAGCAATAGAACAAGAGGGAATGGACATTGAGAAACATTTGTTCACTGAAAGGGTCATCAGGTTTGAGACAGGGTGCCCAGGGCAGGGGTTGAATCCCCATCCCAGGATGTGTTTAAAGATCATTTAGATGTAGTGCTTAGAGATCTGGTGAACTTAGTAGGGTAGCGTTATTGGTTGAACTTGATGATCTCATGGGTCTTTTCCAGCCTGAATGATCCCATGATTCATCAGTCGTAATGTTAACTCTTTGGATACTTGGTACAAGTGTGATTTCTGGGTCCACGCTCTCTAGGAAAGTGTAGCTAAGCCTTGGTACCACGCAAAGGGTTTTGTAAATGGGGAGTAGGTGTGAGTCAGGTGTTTGACTCTAGCTTAGCACGATAATTTGCTTGACAACTTGAGTATGCATCACCTCAGCTGAGTTATCATGAAATCATAGAATTGTAGAATCAATCATAGAATCAATCATAGTATCATAGAATCATTAGGGATCAGAAGGGACCTCCAAAGATCATCTAGTCCAATCCCCCTGCCACAGCAGGATCACCTAGACCAAGTCATGCAGGAACACATCCAGGCAGGTTCTAAATGTCTCCAGTGAAGGAGACTCCACAACCCTCCTGGGCAGCCCCTTCCAGTGCTCCATCACCCTCGCTGGGAAGAAGTTACGTGGCCTGTTCGCACACCCTGCCTGGTTTCTAATGAATCCGAGCACACAACCTTTCCGCTCAGATGAGCTGGAGACATCACCTCTGATCGCGCTGCACTTTTAACGCTAAGCAATTGTTTCTGTTGTTTCAGTGCCATAACCAAGAACATGCCATCGAGATTACTCGGTGCTAAGTTCTGTGCACATTGCATTAGAAAAGGAAAGGCTTTCTGTGGGAAGGAGCCTTACTCATGCGTACTCTCCCTTCCACATTAACTTCTCCCCTGAATATTACTCTGTTTCCAAAGATGTTGGAGTAGACAGTCTCTCCCATCTCTTCCAACCTGAGCCATCCTATGGCTTTGTCGCAGGCAGAGCTGTAGCTCAGTGACTGCAGAGTGATCCCTAGCCTGTGAAGATCAGCACTAAGCTGTGCCTTGAAACTGTGTGTAATACATTCTTACGCTTGGAGGTACAGGCTTGGACATGCATAATTTAATTTATTAAAGTCCGAATATATTTTAGACCGCATGCCCTCCGAAGCAGGAAACGGGTAATTTGATTTGGAATTAATTTGCTAGAAAACACAGAACGACATCTGAAAGGGCTGGTACAAACCTGACAGAAGTATTTATACGGAGAGCAATTTGCTTAACCAACTGCTTCCTTTGTGTCATCTGCTCTTTCAGGTAGTTATATTTGGAGTGAAGTGTTTTTCTGCTCCTGGTACCTCTTGAGGGACTTCCTGTGGTTATGTGGCTTTAGAACTGAGACAGGTAGGCAGCGGCTCCCTGGGGAAGGGAAACTCGCTTAGTACATGAATAAGATGTCAGTAGAGCCAAGGTGGGGGGGGGGGAAGAAATAAGAAGGTGGACAAGTGAAAGATAAATAGGTTTAAATAATTACCGCTGAAATCCTGTTATGCTGGTAATTTTTTTCTCAGCGTGGAAGTCCTTCTGTAAGCAGTTCAGTGCAGCCCTTTGAAACTGGCTAGAGCTTTATTATAAATATTTCAGTAGCAGCGCTAGCAATGGCAGGAACAGTGGGAGCGCCGCGATGAGCTCTGGAGCTTTCAGAGAAATCCCTGTCTTAGCTGAATCAATAGAGCCACGGTGATTTACACCAGCAGAGAACTAGGGCCTCCGGATGTAGAGACCAACCCCACAATCGTGCTCTGCTGCGCCATTAGTCCTGGAAGTACTTCTGGAGAGCTCAGCAGCGCTAATCATCACCCTGGGAAGAAGTGGCGGGATTTAATGGCACCACTCGTACTAGCGAGTCCTGTATCTAGCCAGATGTGTTTGTACAAGAAAAAAAGATTGCTCTGATTCCAAAGTCCATCCCTTCTTCATGACGTGCTCGAGGGTCGTCACCACGTAGAGGATATTGAGCTCCTTTGTGTACACAGGAAAAATACTGGATGGAGAAAGTGAAGTTCAACAGGTGAGTCCAAAATCACCTTCCCACCTCCTTGTGCCCCCTGGCAGCTTTAGAACCAGCTTGGACAGATCCGTTTGGATTTACTGTGAACAGTTTCCTGATGTACTGACATCAGCTAACACCACCAGGAATAGGGACAATGGGTGTGAGCTGGAACAGAGGAGGTTCCCCATCAATATGAGAAGGAACTTCTTCACAGTCAAGGTGATGGAGCACTGGAAGGGGCTGCCCAGGGTTCTGGAGACATTTAAAACCCGCCTGGACATGTTCCTGTGTGACTTGACCTAGGTGATCCTGCTACTAGATGCTTTTTATCTCTCCCAGGGAACTTTGTGTTTTTCTCCTAGTCAATCTGTGTGTTGCCTCCTCTGGGTGCAGGTTTGTCTGCACTGCTTCAAGCAGACTCACAGCACCCTCAGTTGGGTGCTGAGTTCTCCAGTTGTAGCAGTGAATAGCACCACCTGATTAACCCTTGGGAGGAAAGGCTGAGGGAGCTGGGTCTCTTTAGCTTGGAGAAGAGGAGACTGAAGGGTGACCTCATTAATGTCTATAAATATGTGAAGGGTGGGTATCAGGAGGATGGAGCCAGTCTCTTCTCAACATCATCTAGTGATAGGATGCGGGGCAATGGGTGTAAGCTGGAATGTAGGAGGTTCCACATAAATATGAGAAGGAAATTCTTCGCAGTGAGGGTCACAGAGCACTGAAACGGGCTGCCCAGGGGGGTTGTGGAGTCTCCTTCTCTGAAGACGTTTAAAACCCACCTGGATACGTTCCTGTATGACTTGGTCTAGGTGATCCTGCTGTGGCAGCGGGATTAGACTAGATGATCTTTCAAGGTCCATTCCAATCCCTGATGTTCTGTGATTCTGTGTATGTCTGTGATGACAAGTTCTGTGGGGACAGGAACAACTGTGTGAACAGACAGCAGCTTTGCTCTGCTGTTACTGAAAGATGATGCTGTAGCAGCAACAGAAATCTCAGATCTTTCCAAGTCAAATGAAGACTATCCTGTAGCACCCCTCATACCCCCTCTCCTGAGTTCTTGGTAAATTAGTTATCTGAAGGTCTGAATCAGACAGTCTGAGGTCAGCTCATCATCTTTGCAGTTATTTTTTCTGCAGAAAATAGGGAAGGATTAAAGAGTGATGCAACTTCTCTGCATCTAGTGCTTGATTGTCTTTATTGCTCTGAGTAGTAATACATCCCATGTGACCAGGTCTTTTTATTGCTACCGTGTCTATAGTATTTAGGAGGAGAAAGGTAACTAGGGGATAGGCACTCCTAGAAATCAGATTCTGGAAAGATCTGACTTGCCCTGACACTGGGACACCGTTGCCCTAGAAGCCCTGTTGCAGCCTCAGCTCTCCAGTGCAGAAACAAAGCAGACATGAATTATATGGGCTATAAGATGTGAGATGATGCAGGATGCTTGGTCCCAGGGCCAGGACTGTTCCCATACTGGATGTTCCAGCTGGGAAAGGAGCAATGCAGCCTTACCTCTACCTCTGTTTTAGTGCACTGCCATGCACATACCACATTCATAGTCTTCTTTAGTCTTCCTCATCTGACACTATGTAGACAAGGTACGGCTTGGAGTAAATGTAGTTGCCTCTATATTCACATCACCAAGCATCACCTTCAAGAAGGGTTAAAGGATGTTTTCTCATTTAATCTAATAAAACGAGATGCAAGTGAAAGGTTTTGGAGAAATATTTGTACTTGTGTAGCCGAATATGTTGATTGCTTTGATTGCAACAGCAGGATGTCATTGATTCATGTTACCTTTGTCAGCCTTTGGAGAGAGTGCTGCTGTGAGTCATTTGCCCTTGGTTTTGAGCAATGGCTGTGCCTGCTCTCGTGCTTGTGAACTCACTTCCTGTTCATGTCAGCATTTCTTCAGTTTATCAAGGTGGTTTTGTACCCTAAGCACTCCACAGAGCTTGTCGAGTCTCATTCTTTTAGAACGTTTTCTGAGCTTACTCAATCTCTCCGCACGGCAGAGATGCACCTGAGAGCTGCACCTCATGTCTGGAGAGAAGACTGGCAGCCAGAGCGCGTGGCTCTTCCCCTGCAAAGTGGCTTTTGTACCACTGTGCCAACATTCCTGCATCTTTAAGAGGAGCTGGCTCAGGCAAAAAGAAATGGGATTAATTCAGAAGTGAGATAAAGTGAACTGGGCTTCAGTTTTCCTGGCATAGGGGGAAAGCCCCTTGCTGAATGCAGACAAAAAAGCTTGTGCAAAAGCACATTTACTGTTCTCATTGTGCTTTCTAGAGCCCTGATCCTTGTGTGGATAAAGGAGGGCAGTGGCTTAGTCTGCATGCTGATGGAGCTGCCGTTCGACAAGCACTGCCTTTACACACAAGTTTAATCGTACGTTCAACATCTTTCTCCTGGTGAGCTCAGATTTGTTCTTTTGGAAGACTATAACACATACTTCAGCAAGTTTCTGGTAGTTTCTTAGGAAAGTAGTTTTCTTCCCAGAGAGAAAGAACACCTAACCTCTGAGAAGTCCTGGTTTGCAAAGGAACATGAAGCTAGAAAATAGAAATGGCAATTTGAATCCCTTCAAGCTTTTGAGCCCAGAAAAGGTTAACTGGTTCACCCTGAAGTTTGGACTGATGCTTGTGTTTTTCCTCTGCTTTTTTTCCCCCCACAATATGGCTTATAAAATAATCTGCCATATTCTGAAACCTCTGTTTGGCCACTCAGACCCGCTAAGGGAAGTACTGCCGAAGGCTCAGGCTGGCCCCTGGGCTTCCTGCTTTTCCATGTTCAATTCATGCTCATCCATGAGAAGCTGTTGTAAGCTTATTTTAAAAATCATTATGTAAAGAAAATTATTAATTCAGTATCATAGGTTTTCAAGTCTTTTGCCTAAAACTAGCAGGTCTTCCTGCAAACGCTTTCAGGGCAGCTGTAGTGCTCTCGATCAGCAGGACGGATGCGAACAAAGCTGAGGGATGCTTACGGCACTGCTGATGGGTGCTGGAGCTGAGGATGCAGGAGCTGCTCAGTCCAGCAGATGCTCCCTGGCTTCTCTCTCAAGGTGATGGTGTCACCTCCTGATCTATCAGAGTGACACAGGTTTGTGGATTTGCACGGGCCAAATGAAAGACACTGGTGCCATGGGTCTGCACAGAAGTTTACTGAAGTTACAGAAATCACTAAAGTTTCTAGATGCCTAACTCAGAGAGTGGAGAAGAGTAAAAAGAGACTATAAATAGGAGGTCAGGTCACCACTCCAGGCTGCAGGCTCTGACCTTCCCCCTCGCTCCCCAGCTCTGCACATCTCTAGAAAAGTAGATTTCTCTGCCTGTCCTCATGCTCAGTTTCTCAGTGCAGCCAGTAGTGATGGTAGTGACAGGTGATCGGTCCCTCTTTGCCTCCTCAGCTTTGCAGGTTTTTGGTGTCTCCAGCAGTCCTTCTGCCAGCCCAAGGGGGCCGATGGCCATGCTGCACCGTTCAAGTCACAGCTGTTATCCCTGCTGCCAGGGGTGTTTTTTCTTCACCCCCAGTGATATGGGGGACTTTGTTCTTGGGGACTTAGACAAAGCAGCAGTGAGTAAGTTCTTGAGAGATGGCAACTCGCCACGTTCCCACTGCACAAGCATCGTTTTGCAGATAACATGGCAGTGCCCCATGCCCTGCTTGTTCTGCTCCCATGGCAGCCAGCATTATCTCCTCACCAGCTGTGAGGCCTCTCATGTCCTCTTTGCTCACAAATGATCTTCTGATTGCTCGCTAATTATCTATTTCCTCACAACTGTTCCTGATCAGAGTTTCGACATCTCCTAACAGTGAAAGGTTATCCTGTCACCTAGTCAGCCCTCAGTCTGCACAGTCGTGTGCATCAACCTTGGGCACCAAACCCAGGTATTGTGCAATGCTCAGCCTTTCCTTAGCTTTAATTCCTCTGTTCTTTGCAAACCCTGTGAATTTTAACTTGCACTTGTAGTTTGCTTCTGTTCCCGCTGATGGGATGTCTGTGCCTTTCCTTGGTCCAGCAGAACAGTTTTGGTGGTAGACTTTTGGCAGGCAAAGGAGTTTCTGGGTGGATCTTGGCCCAGCATTAGTGTTATTTGTGACCAGTTTAGTTCATTCAGTCCCTGGCTGTGGTGATCTGGTCACAAACTGCCTCAGATCTCACCACAGGTGGAAAGGAGAAAGGAGCTTGATGATCACCCTGTCTTCTGTGAGGTCCTGGGCTGTCTCACCTCACTGAGTAGCTCAGGTCTCGTTTGAAATGGTAAGGTGAGAGGTTACAACCCATCAAAGGCAGAGAGAGGACTGGCAAGTAGAAGGTGACACAACTTTGCTCCACCCTCCTTCAGTCAGAGCACAGGTCTGCTGGTGGTGACCCGTGTACACTGTGACCCTCTTGGCACAGGGGCCACCTGCCTCAATACAAACAACACGTTCCTCGGCGCTCACCAGTTTTCCTGCTGTCGCTTCTGTCCTTGATCGGTGATAAGGGACGTTTTTACAATCTTTATCACGGAATTATTGAGGCTGGAAAAGATGTCTAAGGTCATCAATTCCAGGTGATGACCTAATATCAACATATCAGCTAGACCAGGGCACTAGGTGCCACATCCAGTCTCCTTTCTGAAGTGTCTCCAGGGATGGAGACTCCACCGCTTCCCTGGGCAGTCCATTCCAATGTCTGGTCACCCTTTCCTTGAGGAAGGGCTTTCTAACATCCAACCTAAACCTCCCCTGGTGCAGCTTCAGGCGCTGCCCTCTCATCCTGGCGCTAGCTGCCTGGGAGAAGAGCCCAACTCCTACCTGACTACAACTTCAGGTAGTTATAGAGAGGAATAAGGTCCTCCCTGAGTCTCCTCTTCTCCAGGCTAAACAACCCCAGCAGAGGGTGTATGCATCCAAGCCATGGACTAGCAGCTTTTCCAGGAGGATGCTGTGGGAGACTGTGTCAAAGACTTGGCTGAAGTCTAGGCAGACCACATCCACAGCCTTCCCCTTATCCACTTGGTGGGTCACTCAGTCGTAGAAGGAGATCACATTGGTTAGGCAGGACCTTCCTTTCCTAAACCCATGCTGGCCATCCTTGATCCCCTGGTTGCCATGTACCTGCTGCTCAGTGGCACTCAGGATGATCTGCTCCACAACCTTGCCAGGCACTGAGATTAGGGTGACAGCTCCCTGGATCCAGCTCTAAGCTCCCTGGATCCTCCTTCTGGCCCTTCTTGTGGACGGGCAACACAATGGCTAACTTGCAGTTGTCTGGGACCTCCCCAGTTATCCAGAACTGGTGATAAATGATGGAGAGCAGCTCAGCCAGCTCTTGTGCCAACTCCTCAAGCACCCTGGGATAAATCCCAGTTGGACCCAGAGACTTGTTAGGATCCAAGTGGCACAGCAGGTCACTGACTACTTCCTCCTGGACTACAGGAGGGGTATTGTGTTAACCATTGTGGTTCTGCATTATGGGTTTGAATAGGAATATTGGCATGTTAGACTGAAGTTTGACTTGGGTTTTCATGTGCTTTTTTTTCCTCCATCCTCAGGTAGCTGGAACAGCCCTGGTTTAATAACTGAGATGAGGTGAGGTTGCACCTTTAACCCAATGAGCTTTTACCCAGTTACCTTGAAATATGATTTAACATAATTGAAGAGGTGAGATCGCACCTTTGACCCAATGAGGCATTACCCAATGATCTAGGATATGATTGAACATAACAAAAACAGCTTTTATCAGGTTTTTGCTTGTCGTGTTACTAGAGGCTGTGACTGAGCAACTTTGAGCCGTGTGCAATATTGCTTTCCTCCTGGTCTCATCAGAAGGAGACAGATCATTGCATTCCTTTAACTTACTCCATGAATACAGAGCAGCACAAGGTTTTATCCTTGCAGGCTACAGATGGAAATCCGTGGTGAGGGGAATCTTTCAGTACTCTTTGTGTGTAAAGTTGTAGCTGAATCTGGATGATGTAGTCGTGTCCTTTGTGTTCCCATGCACATAGCTGATCTCTGTTCTTTACCATTTCTTCTGCAATGGGTATTAATGAATCATAGCAGTTGCTGCAGGGCAACCTGGAAGTTTTTGTTCATAGAAGGAATTAATTTGCCTCTTGGGTGCCTGGAGCACCATGAGGTGTGGAGATCAGAGGTGAGGGTGATGGATGTGTCTCCTTGAGGCTGCTTGGCTAAGCAAACATCCTGTGGCAGGCAGGTGTAATCAACGGCAGCCTGATGGGTTGGCACAGAGTTAAGGGGAGAGGATACATCAGGACCCATTCCGGGGTGCCTGGCCCTTCACAAAGAAAAGAGAACTCGCTGGCTTCTCTGGGATCAGTTGTGTCACTGCACCCATCTCCACCACTTGGGATTCAGGGATCTGAACCCAACTCCCTTTCACAGAATTGCAGAACATTAGAGATTGGAAGCGACCTTGAAAGATCATCCAGTCCAATCCCCCTGCCAGAGCAGGATCACCTAGATCAAGTTGCACAGGAACATGTCCAGATGGGTTTTAAATGTCTCCAGAGAAGGAGACTCCACAACCTCCCTAGGCAGCCCCTTCCAGTGCTCCATCACCCTCACTGTGAAGTTTCTTCTTATCTTTACTCTACCATTGGATGCCACTGAGAAAAACCTGGCTTCTTCCTCCTTGTGATGGGCTGAGGGCAGCAGAGGCCATTGGCCACCCTTTTGGAATGGTGCTCACCGATCACTTAGGACTGACTTGACCCATGCTCAACTGCTGTTTACGTGGAACCTTGCTCCACTTTGGCCTTCAACACTCTTGTTTGAACATTTGCTACTACCACCAAGATCTGCTCCTGCAGTGGTTCCACCCGAGCTGGCACCTCAGGCTTTAAGGTGCACTGGCAGCAGCTCTCCTACTCATCATGGTCTAGTCCCCAAGGGTATCACACTGCTGGCAGCAGCTGGGTATGGGCCCGATGCACCAGTGCCACCCATTTTAGGGCTGGTTGATGTGGCAGGTCTGTTGTTACACGCTCCTTAGCAGATTCTGACTTCCACAGTCACGGTCCTGCTGGCTCGATCAACCAACACCTTTTCTGGGCTCTCATGAGTGTTGGCATCGGGCGCCTTAACCTGGTGTTCGGTTCATCCCGCAGCATCACCTCTGCTTACCAGAAGTGGCCCACTGAGCACTCGTACTCCATGCACAGCTCCATGCTAGCAAGCTGGCCCCCCTACCCATTCAAAGTTTGAGAACAGATTGAATAATTTCAGCCCAAAGACTTCTAATCATTTGCTATACCAGATAAAAAAAAAAGAGAGAGAAACCCTCCCTCTAACTATTGAAACTCTTCACATGCAGCTTGGAATGGAGATTGCACATTGGACTTGTGTTATGGGGTTGCCCATGGAAGGAGAACTGTTCCCTGTGGCTGGACACCCATGGAAAGGGGCCCAGCCAAACAGCCCCAGGGTTGTCTCCTGCTGCTCAGGGGTTTTGGCTCCATTTCTAAAAGATGTGACACTACATTTGTGATGAAGCTGGTGAATATCTGCAAGAAAAACCAACACAATGGTTGCTCCAGGAATAATTATGATTTATTAACAGAAAAATTACAGACTCTTTTGCAGTTTAGGCAGAATTTCAGAGCCCAAACTCTA
>JAOXOE010029947.1:0-13716 GCA_028565055.1 Phoeniculus purpureus | reverse complement strand
GCCCCCGGGGGGGGGGGGGGGGGCCCGGGGGGGGGGGGGGGGGGGGGAAGAACAGGGGCCCTGCGTGGGGACCAGGCTGTTTGCTCCCGATGCTTTTCAAAGGACGTGATTTGATAGTCCCACAGCTTCTTCTGCTTCGCTTGGGACTTGTTCGCTCCCTTCTTCTTCCCCTGGCTTTGCTGGTCTGTCTTGAAGCGTGGAAGGCGGCTGCTCTGGGCTGAGAGAGCGCAGAGGTGGCTCAGTGCAGGCTGTGCCACCAGTCAATCCCTGTCCACTTCACACGGGGTGGGCTGGGGCTGCCACCACAAACACCCAACAGGTTATTGACGAAGGCTTGCAGCCAGGCTTCTGGAAACAGACAGAGCCCTTGGATCTGCCGGGAGCCCCGGCTGATGGCCCTTAGTTCTCCTGCCCAGAGAAACGCATCAGCTGGGGCATCGACTCCTGTCCATAACACCCGGATCACCTGCAGGTGCCCAGCAGTGGTCCCAGTTACCACTGGGGAAGGTGGCTGGGCTTGTGGAGCCAAGGACACCTGGTCTCGGCAGCAGGGGCTGTAAGAGCCGCTGTGCTCATTCTTTTACTTGGTGTCAGACCGGCATGGGGGTGCCGCTGGGGGTGCTGCTGGAGGCGCTGTGCCAGTGTTTGCAGTCTGGCTGCTGCTTGTTGAGCTCAAGGGGAATGAGATGGGGTTGGTTTTGTTTGTAAGTTGAAGGGAGAACTGGGACGGGGCGGGTGTTCTGACAGGTGTTCTGGTGTGTTGTGGGGACTGAGGCTCCTGCTCCGCTGGCTGCTCGGGGTCCTGCTGGCTTTGCTGCCGACAGCACTGGGGCAAAGCCCAGCGCGGGCGCCCGTGGGCCTGGGAATCCCGGGACTTTGTGAGCCGCAGTGCCCGTGTTTCCAGTCGAGTAGCCACCGCTGGGCGCGGGCTCGTGCATGAGCCCCTGAAAGGTGGGTCACAGCTCCGGTGGCAGGTGGCCAGCAGCCTCCTGGGCAGGAAATGCCCCTGGAGAGCTGGTAGCTGGCCCCTACCTGCGTCCCCGGGCTCGTGCGGGCTCTAGGGTGACTTGTTCTCCACCCCCCCGCGCTGCTGCTGCCCTGCCGCACGGTGCCCTGCCCCGGAGGGCGAGTTATTGCCCACACGCATGGGCAGAGCCGTCAGGAAAAGCTCCGCGTGCGACGGCGAGACTCCGTGTCTCTTGCGGGGAGAGCGACTAAAGGAAACAGCTTTTGGCTTCAGCAGGCGGCAGCGCCTGTCAGAGGAGATTTGTGCCGAAGGGAGGTCAGCTGGGAAGGGAGCCGCTGCTGGAGGAGCTCTGGCTGCCGTCTCCAGTGGATGTCGTCGTGCTCGTCGGATCAGGGCTTCTCCAGCTGCTGTGCGAGGGCAGGGGCTGGGCGCTCTCAGGACAGGCACTGGTCGTGCTGCAGTCTGAGACCAAAGTCCCCCTGGCAAGCCCCCGACCTCTCTGGGGGGAGGCAGGACCTGCAGAGCCCGAGGTTTTGAGCCCAGTGCCTGCACTGTGCGAGAGTTGCTCAGCCCGGGGGGTTTGCTGCAGTGCTCAGGGGCTGAGGACTGCAGGGTGCTCCTCCCGGGTGTCGCCCACGGGAGGAAGAATCAGTGGGGGGGGGGGTCAAAGCACCGCTGGTGTGGGCTCAGGTCCTTGGCTGACAGCCAGTGAGGTCTGACACCATCCACTGCTTGTGGCCCTGTGTCAGGGCTCCAGCATCACCTTCCCTCAGTGCCTGCCCCTCTGTCTCCATGGGTGCTGGTCCCTGGGCTGCCCCAGGTGCAGTTAGCAGGGCTGAGGCTGGTGTTTTCACCGGGGCCCCTCACACCAAAGGATGGCTGGAGAGCAGAGCCTGCTCCTCTTGGCAGCCTCCTGAGCCTTCAGACCTGCAGCAGCAGCAGCTCCTGGGGCTGAGGTGGACGATGGGTGCCTGGCAGTGGTTCTCTGTCCTTCCCTGCCCGTGAGCAGCAGGAGCTGTGGGGTCTGAAGGCCTCTGGGCTTGTCTTCAAACAAACAGGTTAGCTAATTTAGCACAGAAAGGGACGCAGGCGCTTGCGGCTCTCGGGGCGCAAGCCGTGAGCAAACACGAGCCCTGAGGAGCCGGAGCCGCGTTTGCTCTGGGGCGGGCTGCTGGCAGAGGGGCGCAGCGGGGCACGCGTCGGTCCGTAAGGACAGGGCCAGAGGAGGGTTTCGCCGAGCCGCTTGGCTTGGCGTGCTCTGCAGGGACCGGAGGCGCCACCGCGCCGGACGGGCTTTCCAGTGAGTCCCAGTCGCTTGAGTGGAGCTGCTGGAGCCGCTTCGCCGCCCGTCAGTTATTCATGGCTGCTAATGGACAGTCTGACAGCCCCGGCAAGCTGAGCGACTCCTGCACTTACGCCGCCGCCGTAGACTAGAGGAAGGTGCTTTGCAAGCCCCAGGGAGCTGCAGTGATGCTTCAGCCGCCAACATGTGGCTGGTTCTGTAATTGATAGTCCCTAGAGCCAACAGCGGGTGCCGTTAACGGGAGCCCAGCTCTTTAGCTCAGTGCTCGCTCATGAGAGTCGTCTTCCTCCCCTGGAAACGTGGCAGAGGGACTGCACTGGGTCATCTTCCAAGGTCCCTTCCAATCCCTGATGTTCTGCGGTTCTGTGGGATCTTCTGAAGATGCTTGTCGTTGCCCAGGCCTTGGGAGTCTCTCCCTCTCCAGCAGCTCTGAACGGTGGCACTGAGACGTGATCTTCAAGGAGCGTCAGCCACCCAAGTGCCAGGGAAAGGCAGCTAATGGGATGTGGGGATGAGAAGCCAGTATGGGACCAGAGCAGCCAAACCCTACAGGAGGGGGTCACAGAATCCCAGAACATTAGGGATTGGAAGGGACCGCCAAAGATCACCCAGTCCAATCCCCCCACCACAGAAGGATTCCCTAGATCCAGTCATTAGGGGTTGGAAGGGACCTCCAAAGATCATCGAATCCAATCCAACTGCCACAGCAGGATGCTCTAAATCCAATCATTAGGGGTTGGAAGGGACCTCAAAAGATCATCCAGTCCCATCCCCTGCCACAGCAGGATCCCTTAGATCCAGTCATTAGGGATTGGAAGGGACCTCTCTCCATCCCTGCGTGTTGGCAGAGCTCTCGTGATGACTCCCAGCTTCCCCAAGGCTCTGCAGCAGGAAGGTGTCCAAGAGAAGAAGGGCAGCACGAAGCTTTTGCTGCTGATCCTTCCTAGCTGGGTTCATCAGGATTTGGCGGGGTGGGTCACATCAGGAGGCTCAAGGTCCTGCAAGACTCGGAGTGATCCCACACTCGGCAGCACCCCGTTACTGCACACTATCCCATGGGTTCTCAGCCTCTGTCTTCCCAGAGCTCTCGCTGATTTGTAGGGGAAGCGCTTCGCTAAGCTCAGCTCAGCCAGAGCGACCGCTCGCCAGAACCTCTTCTGCACAGAGATCTGTCCTGCTTCGAAATCCAAGGCCTTACCCAGATTTTCTCCTCTTTGCTGACTCTTTCCTCTTCGAAGGAAGCAAATTGGTCCAGGGAAGAGACTGGAGTGCCAAAGCAGAGGCTCCACACCCTGGAGGTGGCTGTGGTTGAGGCTGGTGAGGATGAAGGTAGTGGCTGCTTAAAGCCAGGTGATGGGACTGAGCTGGGATGTTCACTGGGCTCTCCTGGTGAGGTGCTGTAACTTGGGGTGATCCAGGTTCCCTCAGTCAGGCCTCTGCCAGCCCTGTAGAGACCCTAATTAGATAAGGGGCTGCCCAGGGGTGTTGTGGAGTCTCCTCCTCTGGAGACGTTTCAAACCCTCCTGGCCACGTTCCTGTGTGACTGGATCTAGGGGGTCCTGCTGTGGTGGGGAGACTGGACTGGGTGATCTTTGGAGGTCCCTTCCAACCCCTAATGACTGAATCTGGGGGACCCTGCTGACGGAGGGGTTCTCTCGCCTGCTGAGGGCTGTGAAGGGGCTGGGGGCAGGGAGCCTTCGGTGGCCGTTGCTCTGAGCCCTTGGGCTTGCCCGCTCCGCTTGGAGCGTGTCCCAGGGAGCAGCCCCTTTATTGCCCCTCTCCGAGCCTGAGCCCCTTCACAAGTTCAGCTGCAGGTTTTGCCTCAGAAGCACAGACTGGCCCGAGCCCGGCACGGCTGCGGCGGGGGAGCCGGGGCCGAGCGGTGTCCAGGTGCTGGCCGCTCGCGGCTGAGCAGACGCTGCCCCGGGAGCCGTGTGGGGACAGTGTTCCCCGACCAGTCTGGCTCTGTCTGACCGGGGGGTTTGGTTAGTGCGGAGCGATGTGGGCTGGGGTGCTGGGGACGGGCTCTGCCTCCAGCAAACACCAGCAGCTGCTCTGGGGCTCCTCGAGGCTCGGTGTTCCTCACCGAGGGGTGGTTCCAGGAGGCCCTGAAGTGGGGTGGGGGGAGTAAATAAGAGGCCAAATAGCTGGTGAAAGCCCAGCCTGAGGGCAGAACACCCTGATCAGAGAAAGCCCCGTGGAGGGAGGCAGTTTGCCCGCACCCTGGGTCTCCTAGGAGATGGAGGGCATTTTGGCGGTGGCCAATGACCCCACTCGGTTGCTTAGCCGGATTAGCTAGAACAACTTGCCCTGCCAGTCCCCAGCTGCTCCCGGCTGGCCCCGGCTCCTGGTTCCAAACACGCAGCCGAGCGGAACAGCTGACGCAGCTCCTCCTGGAGCAGCTTCGGCGCTGGGGCACCGCTGGCAGGCAGCTGGCTGTGGGCTCTCTGCGTGCCCCCCGCCAGCAATGGGAAGGGAGAAGCTACTTCAGCGGTGGCAAGATCAGCATTTACCTCTAGACCTCGGAGAAAATGAAACAGGGAGAAAACGAGCGGGTGAGGGCTGGGGAATCTCTCCCTAGATGAAGCCACTAAATGTCAGAGTTACGTAAGGATTTGATCAGGGAGCAAGTCCAGATGGGAAGGAGAGGAGATGGCTCAGACACCAGCTGCTTCACATCCACGTGGTGCTCCCCATCCTCCGCAGGTACCGGTCCTGGGCAGCCCGGGCTCAGGACCTCCAGGCCTGTTAGGGTGCAGAGCCAGGTCTGGGAAGGGTGGGCGCTGCAGCGGGGTGCAGGGTCCGGGCAGCGGTGTCGCAGCCTCCGGTGCAGCTCCTGGGCATCAGCTGCCCAGGTGCCCTGTGTGTGTTGGGAATTGTCACCCGCATCTGGCTTTTGACTTGAGTGGGACGAGATGCTGGACCAGTCCCCCAGCAGAGGTCCTGTTGCTGCTGGCCGAGTTTGTGTGTGGGTGCTGCCACACACCTGCATCCTGCAGCGCTTTGAGAGTCTTGTCCTCGAGCTGCTGAATGCAAACAGACACCAGGAGTCACTTCATCCCCAGGTGCTGCTCTGTGCCCCACAAGCCCAGCCCCTCTCACTGCCAGCCGCCTGCTCCGGGGGGTTCCATCCTCGGGATGGAGTTGGCTCTGTCTGGGGAGGGGGTGGCACTCTGCCTGCTTTCCCATGAGCCGGGGGTGGGATTGCTGAAGAGAACTGGGCAGCAGGGAGGCAAAACTCGGTGAACTAAGGAAATCCAGGTGAGGGCTTGCTTGCAGTGTGCAAATGGCCCTGGGCTCCTGCTGGCCCGGGCTGCTGTCTGAGCCTCTCGCTGTGCCCCGAGCAAGAACCCTGCGTCCGGTGAGGCAGGTCTGGGGCTCCTGTCACCTGCCCGAGCTGGAGGGCAGCAGGAAGCTGGGTGCCACAGCCTGGGGCCTTGCACTGTCCCCTCGAGGCTGTTGTGACCTTTCCTGAGGAAGCTGAGGGGTTTCTGTGCAGACTCCTGGGTCGATGCTGTGTGCTGGGATGTTCCCGGTGCAGAGAGGACAGTTTCCCCTCTGGTTTGACCTGTGATTCCTGTGACCAGGAGCTTTAGCGGGAGCTGATTCGTGGGATCACACAGATCTGGGGCTGTGGGACCCCCTGACCCGCCGGGTTGAGGGGTCCTGGTCTGGAGGCAGCTCCCCAGCCTGGCACCCTGTGGGGTCCCTGCAGGGTGGGCGGTTTTGCCTCTGCTGCCGCGTGGCAGGGAGGGTTTGTTGGGGGTGAATCAGGACTCAGGAGCTGCCCGTGTTCTAGCCCGTGAAGCCTCTCACTCGGTGCTGTCTCCTCGTAAAGCTGTTGCTTCCGGGGGCACCCGCGCGCCGTCGCCTGCTCTCCGGGTGCTCCTGCAAAGGCAGTCGATGGAAACCCCTGCCATCTCCTCGTCCGACGGATGATTAATGAGCTGTAATTGCTCCCAGCCCTGCAGGAGCCCAGGCTCTGGAGGAGTTAAGGATTATCTGGCTGCATGGCCCTGGGAGGTTATTATTCTGGGAAATTAATTTAATTAGCTCAGACCTATTAGAAACGGAGAGGGAGGAGGGCTGGCGCTGGGGGGGCAGGGAGCGAGCGCTGTGCTTTTAGACACTGTACAGGCTCCGAGAGAAGGGGGTGATTGTGTGTTAACCAGCCTGCCGCTGCCTCCTCTGGGGCTCTGTTGTTCTGGGAGTGAGACCCGGCGCTGCAGCTCTCGCGGGCAGGCAGCTCTGGCCAAGGCTGCGACCTGTCTGTGCCCCCTGGGACCCCCTTGCTTGTCCTCGTAAGAATCAGTCTGGTGGGGACAGATGGAGAGAGTTGGGGCTGGTTGGTTGGAGGAAGAGGAGGCTGAGGGGAGACCTCATCGCTCTCTACAGCTCTCTGCAAGGACCCTGCAGAGATGCTGGTGCTGGGCTCTGCTCACAGGTCAGTAGCCACAGGAGCAGAGGGAAGGGCTTCCAGCTCCACCAGGGGAGGGTCAGACTGCCCATCAGGAAGAGATTCTTCCCGCAGAGAGTGGTCAGGGACTGGGCTGGGCTGCCCAGGGTGGGGGTTGAGTGCCCATCCCTGGATGAGTTTGAAAGTCGCTGAGATGTGGTGCTGGGGATCTGGTTTAGGGGTTGGTGGTTGGACTCAGTGATCCCAGGGGTCTTCTCCAACCTGAATGATGCTGTGAGCTAAAGCAGATGGCGAAAGCCCTCCCATGGCTGGAAGATGCTCCTTTTCCCTCTCTGTTGACAACACCACGAGAGGGTCGCTGCAGCCTCTGATCACAGCTCCATGCAGAGGGGACCAGAGGGCAATCCCGGAGCTTCCCATCCACCCAGGACCAGGTGACTCCACACGGTTCCATCAGGAAACCAGCAAAAGGTTCTCCCTGCTCCAGTGCAGGCAGAAGGAACCTCCAACCTCCCAGTTCTCAAGGGCTTTGGTCAGGACACTGGTGGAAACCATCAGAATTTCCAGTGGACTCAAAGGAGCAGCTGGGCTGCCCCAGGCTGGGCTCCAGAGTGGAGAAGGCAGAGACAGGCTGAGCTGCACTGAGCTGCCAGCCCAGGCCCAGCCTCAGCCGCTGGAGGTGCTGGGCTGTTGTCATCACCTTTGTTTACTGGAGGGCAGCAGGGGCAGCTGCAGTTCCCGGGTCCCGGCTGCCTCACAGCCATGGCTGCTGGAAATGAGGTTAGAAAGAAGAAATCGAAGCCCAGACAACCTGCATCAGCCCCCATCCTGCAGCCTTTGCTGGAGACCACTGCTAGCCACAGCCCAGCCTGCTGGATTCCGGCTGCCCTGAGATGCCCAGGGATGCTGCTGCTGCTGACCGGCCACGCTGGGAGCGGTGCCTTCTCCCCCCTTCCTCCAGCAACAGCTGGGCCTGACCAACACCTGCAGAGCCTGGGTTGTGCAGAACCTCTTTGGCTGGCAGGGACCTGTAATAAGATCACGGAGGTAACTGTTGAGGCAGCACTGGCGAGGCACTGCCGGATCCTATCGCTCGCAGCAGCATTGTGGGTCTCTGCAAGGACAGACGGGCAGAAAGGAGCATCCCCAGGTGCTGGGCTGGGTGCTGCATCCTCCCTCATCACCTCCTGCCCGAGCTCTGCGCAGCCCGTGAACAGGACAGCGAAGGTACGAGCCAAGCGGAGCAGGGAGCCGCGGGCTCTGCCGGCACAGACAGTGGCTTCAGCAGCTGGGCCCTTGCGGCAGGGCAGAGGGACCCCCAAGGACACTGCTCCCTCCATCACTGGGGATGGACCTGAGCCCTCCCGCCTGCAGAGCGGAGATAAGGAACCCTCCGGGGTGGACAGACCTCGCTAATCTCCTAATCCTTGCAAAGCCCTTGGAGAGCCTCCAGAGCCAGGGGTGCTGCGGCCACAGCTCCAGCCTCCGCCGGGAGGGACCACCTTGGGAGCAGAGACGCAGCGTCCTCCTGCTGCTAATCCTCTGCCTCGCTGCTGGGCACAGAAACAAGGCACCAGGCAGTGCCAGGCAGTGCCAAGCAGCGCCGCTCCTCTTGCAGCACTTTGCTTCGGCCAGTTAAGAGAGAGCTGGGCTTCCACGGGAAAGGGAAGGCTCCTCCTTCCACAGACAACCTTCATTTGCATCGGCAGACCTCGACCTCCCAGCCTCACTGCCCCGCACACCTCATGGCTACCCACGTGCCCAAGCAGCCGGACAAAGCCCTGCCTGGAGCAGGCTGCAGCCCAGCAGCGCCCGTTCCTGGTGCAGCAGGAGCTCCCTGCTCAGAGCACCCTCCACGCTGCAGCTCTCCAGCCCAAGGGGGAAGGGGCCGGTTCGGGTGCAGGGGACAAAGAGCGGAGGAGACGCTCAGAGCTGCCCCTCCGCCAGGCGCTCCACCAGCGGTGGAAAGTCCTCGAGCAGCCGGCCGAGGTTCTCCAGGAGTTGCATCTGCAGGTTCCTCAGAGGTGCCTGGGGAAGGGCGAACACTTCCCAGCCCTGGGCGCTCCAGCAGCAGGGGCCGCTCCGTCGGCTACGGAACACGGACCCACTTTGCAGCGGCACCCAAGGGCAACATCCCCGTGCCTTGTTCTTCGTGCCAGGAAGCTCCCTGCAGCCTGCAGGACGGGCTGCAGAGGGAGGTGCCCGCTCTCTTGGAGCCAGAGCTGCCGTCCTAGTGACTCCCGAGCACCGCGGCTCTCGCCTGAGGAGCCGCCTGTTGTAGACGTTCCTGCTGCTCTCGGCTCGGGACGGCCTCCAGCCTTCGGGCAAAGGCCCCGTCTGGCCGTGCCCTCGTCGAGGTGGAGCCCCTGCAGAGACCAGGGCCAGGAGAGGGCAGAGCAGCCACCTGCAGCGGGACCACGGGAGAGCCCCGCAAATACAACAGACACCCCGGAAGGACAGGAACACCCCATGGGCAGCTCCTGAGGGTCACGGGCAGGTGCTCAGCAGGACCCTGGGCAGAGGGAAAACCCCCCAAGCGGGTGGCAGGCACCCACCCTGCAAGATGTAGGGGAGCAGGAGACGGTGAACAGCCCAGCACGCTGCCCGTGCCCTCACTGGGACAGCAGGGAGCTCCGAGGAGCCTCCCCACCTTCCATGGGCACTCGCCCACGGCAGCTTTTCTGCACGTTCAGGGCACACAGGGACCTCCCAGCCAGAACAGGGCTGAGGCTCCTCCTGGAGGGGAGGACAGAGCGGGCACCGGGGTGGCTGGCAGCTCTCCGCAGGTGCACAGTGGTGGCAGCAAGAGGGCCCCCAAACCGAAGGGGAGCCAAGGAGGAGCCTCTGCCCACTCTGCTCTCACCTGGCACAGCCTGCGCAGCGGGCACCCGCGGGGCTGCTCGGGAGCCACAGAGCTGGTAAACAGCCCTAACTGCAGTGACTAACAGACCGCTGGGGTGAGGACGGTATCGTTTAGGGTTCAGACGATGCCAACACCCCCAGCTGGAGCCCGGGTGAAACTCGGACGATGGCACCAGCCCTCGCCCGGCAGGTGCTGCCATCTCCTCCTCCCTAGCAAGGGCTGGCCTCGAGATGCCTTTCACCCAGCTCCTGCACCTTCCTGGAGCAGGGACCAGAGACGGAGGGAGGGTGAAGCAGAGGGACCCCCCGCCTTGCCCAGAGCTGCGAGAGAAGGGGTGAGAAAACACCGAGCCCCAGGAGAAGGGCCAAGGAGTTTCCCCGCTGAGCGCCCCTCGGGGGTGTGAGGGCAGCACAGGGTTAGGGGCAGATTCAGCCCTTGGAAGCTCACTGAGCTCAGCCCGGTTCGTGCTCCAAGCCCCTCCTCACGCACCAGGCTCCCTGTCCCCAAAGCTCCTCACTCACAGGGTGGGTCAAGCACCCCCGGTCCCACCGAGCTGTACCCAGGAGAGCAGCTCCGTGCCCAGGAGAGCAGCTCCGTGCCCAAGGGCCCCGAGTTTTCCTCTCACTTCACTGTCTTCTTCCAGTCAAACCCTGCAGACTCTCCCCTTTGGCTGCTGGGGGTGGTCTGGGAGGGTGCGTGCAGCCTCTTGAAGGTCCTTAGCGGCTCCGGCAGTGCCCAGACTCAGCCTGGACTGGGGTTAACTGGGGTTCTCTCTGCTGCCTCTCTCCCTGCAGGTCAGTGCATCCTACTACCCGGCACCAGGGGCCCTGGGGCACTCGGCAGCCATCGTCACTCTCCCCCACCTGCACCACCAGCTCTCCACGTACATGTACGTACCTGGCCCCCAGCGCGGTGGCGGGAGTGTGGGTGCACCCCGGGCTTCTCCGGCCAACGGGTCTTGCAAGCTGGGAGGTGAAGGCAGCTCCTGGGTGCTTGGACCTGTTGGAGAGCAGCAGAGGAGAAAGGGACCTGGGGAACCGGGTGGCCAAGAAGGCCAGTGGCATCCTGGGGTGGATCATAATGGGGGTGGTTAGGAGATGGAGAGAGGTTCTCCTCCACCTCTACTCTGCCCTGGGGAGACCACAGCTGGTATCTTGTGTCCAGCTGTGGGCCCCTCAGTTCCAGAAGGACACAGAGCTGCTGGAGAGAGCCCAGTGCAGAGCTACAGGGGTAATGGAGGGAGGGGAGCATCTCCCCGCTGAGGAAAGGCTGAGGGAGCTGGGGCTCTGGAGCTGGGAAAAAAGGAGCCTGAGGGGTGACCCCATGAATATTGATCAATATGGGAAGGGTGGGTGTTAGGAGGTTAGAGCCAGGCTCTGCTCAGGGGCACCCAGTGACAGGACAAAGGGCAGCAGGTGTGAGCTGGAGCAGAGGAGGTTCCACATCAGTGCGAGAACGACCTTCTTGGCAGTGAGGGTGCCAGAGCCCCAGCAGAGGCTGCCCACAGAAATGGTAGAGTCTCCTCCTCTGGAGACCTTTCAAACCCTCCTGTCCATGTTCCTGTGTGACTGGATCTAGGGGATCCTGCTGTGGCAGGGAGATGGGACTGGATGATCTTTGGAGGTCCCTTCCCATCCCTAATGACTGGATCTAGGGGATCCTACTGTGGCAGGGGGACTGGACTGGCTGATCTTCAGAGGTCCCTTCCAATCCCTGATGCTCTGTGATGCTGTGATCCTGGAAGGGAAGAGCATCCTTCCTGTTCTGTTTATTTATCTGTTGTTCCAAGACGGTGCAGTCAGTGGTTCAAGGGCTTTCTACCCTGGCAAGCAGTTGCCAACAAGGCAGTTGGTAGCACAGCCGCCCTCTGTTGTCACCGCGTGGCTGTCGGGGCGAGCTGGAGGCTTACACAGATAGTATTGACAGATCGTTTTCAAGCTGCTGGCCGATGTAACTACAGAGCAGAGATCACAGCAGCTTGCTCGGTGATAATCTTCCCAGTAAATGCGGGATTTAGGGCTCAGCGGATGCGACTCTTGCAGACCAGGTCATATGGTCTTGTTTATCGACTGTTTCGAGGGCTGCTTCTCTAAACTGTGGTGATAGGCTGGGAGTAAACTTAGGAGGTTGGAAATGATTCTCCACTACTGTAGTGGATGACTTAGTGCTGCTACTCTTGCCATGGTGGCCATCAGCGAGTGATGGTGACTGTAGTGTCACTCCCGCCTTGGGTGGTGTGCTTCAGTCTGCTGAGGTCAAACTGGTGACCAGGTAATCTTTACCCGTAACTTGCCAGTATCAGGCTCAGTCTGGTTCTTCTTGGTAGATGCTCTGACTTTTGATTCATAGGAGTTGAGGAAAGGCTGAGGGAGCTTGGTCCTTAGCTTAGAGAAAAGGAGCCTGAGGGGTGACCCCATGGATGTTGATCAATATGGGGAGGATGGAGCCAGGCTCTGCTCAGGGGCACCCAATGATATAGGACAAGGGGCAGCAGGTGTGAGCTGGAGCAGAGGAGGTTCCACATCAGTGTGAGCAGGACCTTCTTCATGGTGAGGGTGCCAGAGCCCTGGCAGGGCCTGTCCAGGGGGTTGTGGAGTCTCCTCCTCTGGAGATGTTTTGAACCCTCCTGGCCATGTTCCTGTGCGACTGGATCTAGGGGATCCTGCTGTGGCAGGGGGATGGGACTGGTTGATCTTTTGAGGTCCCTTCCAATCCCTAATGTTCTGTGAGATCCTTCACCCTTCTTGAAGGAGCAGATGAAGCTGGACTAGTTAAGGGTGGTGGTTTCCCACTGGCGGTTTCCTCTTCCAGGGAGCATGAGAAGTGCTGTTGCTCTAAGATTACTTTTCCTACCCTTGCTTCCACTTTCTGCTCCTGAAAAACTCGCTTTTCATTTTAATGGCAGCTGTGACAGCTCTGAGAGTAAAACCAGAAATTATGGTGGAGTCCTGGAATTCTTTGTTGGAGCTGCTTTCCTTCAGTGGGGTCACGCACTTAGTTTAGTCTGTGGACTGATAATTGGGCTAAAACCTGGTGAATTAAAATTTAAATAGGAAACATAATGTTTACCTAAAACCCTGTTTTCCTCTGTATTATCTGAATCACTGACCATTAGGGATTGGAAGGGACCTTTAAGATCATCTAGTCCAATCCCCCTGCCAGGGCAGGATCACCTAGATCCGGTCATAGAATCACAGACCGTAAGGGATTGAAGGGACCTTTAAGATCATCCAGTTCCAACCCCCCTGCACAGACAGGGCCACCTTCACTAGAGCAGGTTCCTCAGGGCTCCAGCCAACCTGCCCTTCAGCACTGCCAGGGATGATGGGGCAGCCACAGCTGCCTTGGGCAACCTGCTCCACCATCTCAGCACCCTCACAGCAAAGAATTGTTTCCTCATGGCCAACCTCAATGTCCTCTCTTCAAGTCTAGAACCCTTTCCCCTTGCCCTCTCGCTACCACCCCTGTCCAAAGCCCTCCCCCAGCTTTCTGGTAGCCCCCTTCCTTCAGAGCTTGCAAAGCTGCTCGAAGGTCACCTGAGAGCCTCCTCTTCTCCTGACTGAAGTCATAAGAGTGTGTTTTACAGAAGAGTCTGAGCTGACGCCAAACCTTGGACCCTGCCATGGGGACTCCTGGGGGATACCAGCATAGTGGAGAAGGGCGAGGAAAGGGTGTGGAAGGAGATGGGAGAGAACTTCGAGTTCATTTGGCATTTGGAAGAGCTGCCAAAAGGAGGAAAAACACAAATTTAATCTGCAGTCCTCCTGCTGTTGTTCTCCAAAATGGCAAAGGGCTCGGGGCAAGCAGTCAAGATGTGTAGGTGTTAAATTCCTCACAGAAATAGCCTTAAAGCCCCCAAATACCACAGTGAGTACAAATATCATCCTGGAAAGAATTAGCGGTTGTTAACAAAGACAGTCTGTCCAGGTAGTGAACCCAGACTTGCTTTGCAGAAGCTTTACAATAGTTTTGTGGTACTATGTGTTTTCATACAATGGTTGAGGCTGGAGAAGCCCTCTGAGCTCAGCCAGACCAGCACCTAACATCACCCCAGTGGCCACAGCCAGGGTGTCCTTCAACACCTCCAGGGATGGGGACTCCACCACTGCCCTGGGCAGTCCAGGCCAGGCTCTGATCACCCTTTCCATGAGGAAGGGCTTCCTGAC
>JAOXOE010029946.1:0-13719 GCA_028565055.1 Phoeniculus purpureus | reverse complement strand
ACCCCCAGGTCCCTCTCTGCCAGACTGCTCCCCAGGCTGCACCTGCAGGGGTTTGTTGTGGCCCAAATGTAGGACCCGACGCTTGGCTCGACTGAAACACAGACGGGTACCCTCAGCCCATTGGTACCTCCTGCCCGGGTCCCTCCGTCCAGACCCACTGCCCTCCAGCACCTCGACACTCCCGCCCCGCTTGGCGTCGTCCACAATCCTCCTGCGAGCCCCGCTCCCCGTCAGACACACGGCGGGGTGGTTTCTACGACGAAGCACCCGGGTTTACTTCATCTCTGGCGATTAATTCCCACTCCCTGAACAGGAGGAACCGCTCCACGACTCCCTCCCCCGCCTGTCCCTCCTGTTCGAGCCTCCCCGCCAGCTGTCCTGGGCCCTTCCCCCTGCCCTGAACACCCGGAGTCTCTCTCGGAGGCCCCTGTCGGCCCTCAGGCCGCTGCCCTGCGGGACCTGACAGCACCGCCCGCCCCAGGCGCTCGCTTGCTCCTCACTTAATCCTCGCCGACCCTTCGCTCACTCCTCACTTACTCCGCTCACCTCCGCGTCTGCCCAGTTCGCGTTTATGGGGAGACTCCCGCCCCTCGGCGGCCCCTCCGGAGCGGCCGGGATCGCCCCATCTCCCGCCTTTTCCCTCCACTCTCCCCCGCGTCCCTTCCCGCGCAGGTCCCGCCCCACCGCAGGGCCGCTGCCGCCCCTTCCCGCGCTCCCGCCGCCCTCCCTCCGCCCGCGGCCGCTCTCACCCACCGCCTCGGGCCCGGTCCTCGCTACCGGGACTCGGCCCCGCTCCTCCTCCGCTGCTCCCGCCAGTTCCCTCAGGCCGGGCCGCACCGCGCCGCCGTTCAAATACAACCGCCGCGCCTGCGCACTGCGGCGCTGCCGTACAACATGGCGGCCACGCGCGGCGCTGCCGTACAACATGGCGGCCTCCTCCGAGCAGGCCGGGCCCTGCCTTTTCGGGCGGGCCCTCCGCAGCGCGCCCCGCAGCCGTGGCGATGCGGCTGGAGCGGCAGCTGCCGGTCCGCGCAGGGCTCCCGGTGCCGGGGCCGCCGCCCTGCTCAGCGTCCCGACAGCGAGAGGCCGAGCGGCCGCCCCCGGCTGGCATCAGGCGGCGGCAGCCGCCGGGAGCGGGTGGTGCAGCCCTACAGGCTGCGCGAGGCGACTAGCAGCCGTGACGAGGTGGCCGAGTGGTTAAGGCGATGGACTGCTAATCCATTGTGCTCTGCACGCGTGGGTTCGAATCCCATCCTCGTCGGGAGTTGTGCTTTTGCCTCCCCATCCTCCTCCTCCTTTTCCCTTCTCTCCGGGACCGCAGCTCCGGCCGCGAACACCCCTGCGCAGCCCTCGGCATCAGGACTCCCTCAGGGTCAGGGGATGCCCCTTGGGGTCAGACAGCCCGCAGGGACAGGGGCCGCGGCACCCCCGGCTGCCCTTCAACACCTCCAGCCATGGGGACTCCCCCGCTGCCCTGGGCAGCCCAGTCCAGGCTCTGATCCCCCTTTCCCCGAGGAAGGGCTTCCTAACATCCAACCCAACCCTCCCCTGGCAGCTTCAGGCTCGGCCCTCTCGTCCTGGCGCTGGGTGCCTGGGAGAAGAGCCTGACCCCCATCTGACTACAACCTCCCTTCAGGGAGTTGGAGAGAGGGAGAAGGTCCCCCCTGAGTCCCTTCTTCTGCAGGCTAAACACCCCCAGCTCCCTCAGCCTTTCCCCGCCAGTCCCTTCCCCAGCCTTGCTGCTCCTCTGGACCTGCTGCAGCCCCTCCATTTCTTTCTTGAAGTGAGGGGCCCAGCACTGCCCCCAGGACTTGAGGGGAGCCCTCCCCAGTGCCCAGGACAGGAGGAGAACGATGTCCCCAGCCACTGGCCCTCCGGGCCACCTTGGCACCCTGCTGGCTCCTGTTCAGCCAGTTGTCACCCAGCACTGCCCAGCTGCTCTCCAGCCCCTCATTCCCAGTGTGTAGCTGCAGGGGGTTCTTGTGGCCGAAGGGTAAGACCCTGCCCTTGGCCCTGTAAAACCTCATCCCGTTGGCCTCTGCCCATTAATCCAGAGCCTGTCCAGATCTCTCTGCAGCATTTTCCTCCCCTGCAGCTTGGTGTCACCCATGAATTTGATGAAGGGAGACTGGATCCCCTCACCCAGGGCATCAATAAAGATGCTGAACAGAGCTGGGGTCACAGTGGGGGCAGCAGGACCCAAAGGCAAAAAGAAACCCCACTGAAACCTCTTGTAAAGGCAAAACCTGGGCACAAGCGCCTCCAGAAAGCAGCCAAACAGGAAGAGTTACCAGCTTTATATTAATTATCTGAAGGAACCAAGGCAAAGCATAACCTGGGTCAGCCCCATGGTGCTTGGGTGGCACCTCACGGTGCTCTGAGATCATGTTGGGGCTCCAGTGTGATGGTAAAACATAGCTAGACCTCGCTGTCAGGACACCCAGCTCCGGAGGGGCACTGCAGCAGCTCCTACTGCACATCCAGCTCCGGAGGGGCACTGCAGCAGCTCCTACTGCACATCCGGCTCCGGAGGGATGCTGCAGCAGCTCCTACTGCACATCCAGCTCCGGAGGGGCACTGCAGCAGGTCCTACTGTGCCACCCAAGACACAGAAGGTCAGGACTGCGATCAGTTGCTGCCTTTTCCCATCAGTAATGCTCCGAGTGGTCCAGTGAGCAGACCCAGCACCCACGGTGAGAGGTGAAGCTGCTGGTGCCGGGCAGCAGTTGCTCCCTGCAGCACTGGTTCCCTAAAGAGCAGAGTAGCCATAGCGCTGGCCCCCAGCAGACCCCAGCCGCCCATCTCAGGGCAGCCTGTTCACCGCAGCCACGCGGGAAAGGCCCACCTTTGGCTCCACTCTCACTCCTCCCAGTCCTCCAGCGCCCAGCGGGGCATCGCGGAGCAGTACTCAAAGCCGGCCCCCTTGTAGCGCAGGGCGTGCAGGAACATCACCAGCTCCTGCGGAGACGGGTCCCGTCTCCTCATCCTGCACTCCACGCACAGCGGGTCCTTCTCTTCCAAGCTCTCCCCACCGCTCTGCCCCTCCTGCTGCTCACAGGAGCCGACTTCCTTGTCGTTGCCAAGTGTCTCCAGGCTGGTGTCGCAGCTGAGGGCACAAGGAGTTAGGTCGTTTCTGTCGGGATCCTTCGCGTCCCTCTCGGGCTGCTCCGTGTCCTTAGCAGGGCAGGAGCTCTCCTTTACGGGACCAGACCCGGAGCAGGCCCCCGAGTCGTTTTCAGTGCTGGAGCACAGGTCCTCCTCAGAGATGCCCAGGACGTCCAGGCTCTGCCGGGAGCGATGCTCCTGCAGCAGCGCCTCGAGGAGCTCCTCGTCCGTTTTGCTGACGAGGCCGCCTTTCCCCCGCACGGGGCCCCAGGCCTCCAGGTTATAGATGGGGTCGTTGGCGATGGGGTGCCCCAGGTACTGCAGGTGCACGCGGATCTGGTGCATGCGGCCCGTCTGCGGGAGGCACCTGACCACGCTGCTGCGCCCGTTGTAGCTCAGCCTCTGGAAGATGGTCTTGCTGGGCTTCCCTCTGGGGTCCACGCGGCAAACTCCCACCTTGGAGGAAACAACCAGGATGGGCTCCTCACAGACCACTTCGTGCTCCGGGAACTCCCCCACCACGCGGCAGACGTACTCCTTCTCCAGCTGCGGGGAGACACGACGGGAAGGCAGAGTGGGAAGCGCTCCCTGTCCCCATTACAGGCCAAGTCCCACCCCAGCTACTCTCCTCTTCCATTCTGTGGGCAACGAACCCCCTCGGTCTGTGAGAACTCACCACGCTGTAAGCAATCAGCTCTTTACAGCCAGGCTTCTCTCTGCTCTCTCACCAACCCCAGAGAGGCCTGGCTGGCCTTCCTCACATTTAATTCTGGAGCCACCACTCAGGGGCCTCAGGTTTTCAGCCCTGAAGCAAATCCTGGCCAACAGGGCCCTACTGGAACACCTCAAGAGACACTGGAAAAACGAGAACAACTCCCCAGGCTTTAAAACTGAAGAACTATCAGGTGCTGACAGCTTCTCTCTCGGACATGAAGCTGCTCTCTGACTGCTCTGCACAATCCCCTGGTCCCCATGAGTCTGACTTGGGTGTCCTCTCAGCGTGAGAGATCCCCCGACACTGCGGCCCTCCGCTCTCACCTGCCTCTCCCGAACCTGCTCATCGATCCTCTTGGACACCTCAACCGTCTTGGCAAACATGAGCACCCCCGAGGTCATGCGGTCCAGCCGGTGAATGGTGTGCAGCTCCGTCAGCTGGTGCTCCTTGCCCAGGATGAAGATGACGGTGTTGTGGCGGAAGCGGCCACAGGGATGCACCGGCAAGGAGGAGGGTTTGTCCACAACCACCACCTCATCATTGTCCACCAGGATCTGGATGGGCTGAGCTGTGACGGGCGGCTCGTGGCGATGGATGGTGTTCCTGAGGAAGTCGTTGTTCTGCGAGAAAGGCAGAAAGAACCTGTGAAGCACTGAGCTGCTTGGGCTGGAAGAGACCTTCAAGCTCATTTGCTCCAACCCTAAACCCAGCTGTCCCATCCCACCCCCAAACCCTGCCTCCGAGCTCCAGACCTCCACAACTGAGTTGGATGACACCAAGCTGGGGGTTGTGGATCTGCTGGAGGGGAGGAAGATGCTGCAGAGAGATCTGGACAGGCTCTGGATCAATGGTCAGAGGCCAACGGGATGAGGTTTCACAAGGCCAAAGGCAGGGGTCCACACTTTGGGCACAAGAACCCCCTGCAGCTACACACTGGGGGATGAGGGGCTGGAGAGTGGTCGGGCAGGGAGGGACCTGGCAGTGCTGGGTGACACCTGGCTGAACAGGAGCCAGCAGGGTGCCCAGGTAGGCCAGTGGCATCCTGGCTTGGATCAGCACTAGAGTGGCCAGCAGGACTGGGGACGTCATTCTCCCTCTGTACTGGGAGCACTGGGGAGGCCTCCCCTCAAGTTCCAGGAGCAGTGCTGGGCCCCTCACTTCCAGAAAGAAATGGAGGGGCTGCAGCAGGTCCAGAGGAGAAGCAAGGCTGGGGAAGGGACTGAAGTGAAAGGCTGATGGAGCTCAGGGTGCTTGGCCTGGAGGAGAACCAGGGGGGACCTTCTCCCTCTCTCCAGCTCCCTGAAGGGAGGTTGCAGTCAGGTGGGGGTCGGGCTCTTCTCCCAGGCACCCAGCACCAGCAGCTGCCAGGGGAGGGTTAGGTTGGATGTCAGGAAGCCCTTCCTCATGGGAATAGGATGCTCAGAGCCTGGACTGGACTGCCGAGGGCAGTGGTGGAGTCCACATCCCTGGAGGTGTTGCAGGGCATCCTGGCTGTGGCCCTTAGTGCCCTGGTGTGGCCGCTGGGGTGATGTTAGGGGCTGGTCTGGGCTGGCTGAGGTCAGAGAGCTTCTTCAGCCTCAACCCCTCTGGGATTCTGTGATACCCAGACCTGGCATCTCAGGGATGTTACCGATGCAGCAACGACAACCACCTCCCTTGGAAGGCAGAAGGATCTTGTTGGCAAAACTCTTCTTACAAGCAAAATCCTTCCTAGCAGGAGCCAGAGTGCAGCTGGACGATGTCCCGACGGGCACAGCAGCACTGCGGGAGGTTTGGGGAACCCTATTCCCACCTCCCTCCGGTGATGCTTTGTTGGTGGTGGTGGTACTCACCCTGGCAAAGGTTTGGGATCGCAGACCACGTGAGGTTTTCAAGGCAAGTGGTTACGGGAAACACACCAGGGACCAACTCAAACCCCATCCTGCAGGTGTAGGTCACGGCCGTCCCGACTGGAAACTCACGCTGGGGGCTTCGGTCCGCGTATTGGACCACAGGAGGGTAGGAGCAATGACCTGGTGCCAGAGCAGGGGATGACACAGACCTTCAGAGACCTACTGGGGATGAGGCTGAGTCCTGCCCTTAGGGGAGCCCAGCCAGACCCTCAGACAAGGGTAGAAACCCCTAAAAGAAGCAAAGGACAGCAGTGACCCCAAAAACCTGGTCACTACAAGAAGGACACTGAGGAGCTGGAGAGAGGCCAGAGAAGGGCAGTGAGGCTGGTGAAGGGGCTGGAGCACAAGCTGAAGGGGGGTTAACTGGAGAAAAGGAGGCTAAAAGGGGGGTTAACTGGAGGAGAGACCTTCTCACCCTCTCCAGCTCCCTGTTGGGAGGTTGGAGTGAGGAGGGCTCAGCCTCTTCTCCCTGGTGCCAAGCGATAGGACCAGAGGAAACGGCTGTGAGTTGGACCCGGGGAGGCTCAAGCTGGATGTTGGGGAGACTTTCTTCACTGAGAGGGTCGTTTGGCATCAGAACAGGCTGCCCAGGGTGCTGCTGGCACCCCCATCCCTTGAGGGGGAGCTGATGCCTAGGTGTTAGGGGTGACCTGGCAGTGCTGGAGTCAATGGTCGGACGTGATGACCTTAAAGGTCTCTTCCAAGCAGAGAGATTCTGGGATCCAGTCACCCAGGGGTGACAGAAGAGCCACCACCACGCACCAGGCAGTGCAGCTCACCAGGGTAGGGGGGTCCCACTCTGCAGCCCCTCTCCTGCAAGCACTGCCCTTGCTCCGAGTGAAAGACAAGGGAGGAGGAAGGAGGGGAGGGAGGAGAAGGGAGCTCACAAGGGAGGCGGAGGGAGGAGAAGGGAGCTCACAAGAGAGGAGGAAGGAGGAGAGGGAGGAGAAGGATGCTCACAAGGGAGGAGGGAGGAGGAGAGGGAGGAGAAGGATGCTCACAAGGGAGGAGGGAGGAGGAGAGGGAGGAGAAGGGAGCTCACAAGGGAGGAGGAAGGAGCAGAGGGAGGAGAAGGGAGCTCCGTGCTCACCTAGGGTGCAGGCGGGCACCCGCGGGTACAGCCTGCCGTCACTCATGCACTCCACGGTGGCCGTGCCGGAGGGGTGGTAGCCGGGGTCGCAGTGGAGCGTGGCTGTGCTGCCGTACGTGAGGTTCTGGGAGGGTTTCAGGTGCCCATTTGCAATATCCGGGACGGGACAGTGGAAGTCTGTGGAGCAGTAAGAAGGTGGCTCTTGGAGGAGCATCCTGAGCAGCCACAGTGACCAGCTGCCACCGGGCAACTGTGTGCTGAGAGAAGAGGGTTGGTTTAACGAGCGCAGGGTTCAATGAGCCATCACCAGGAGGACTCTGGAGGAGCAGTGGTTCCACTGGACGCAGTCAGATGCTGTTTCTGCCCTTCCTGAGCAGCCCTGGATCCACCAGGGTGCAGAACTACCTGCTCAGTCAGGGCTGGGTGACTCCGGGGTGCTGGTGGGTCACCAAGACCTGGCTCTGCTGGAATCAAGGAATCGTGAAGGTTGGAAGAGACCTCCAAGCTCGTCCAGTCCAACCATCACCCCAACCCCTGCTCCCCAGGGCCACAGCTACTCGGTGTTGGAGCCCCTCCAGGGATGATGACTTCCCCCTCACTTCCCTGGGCAGCCTGTTCCAACCCTTCTGTCACAGAATCATAGAATGTTCTAGGCTAGAAGGGACCTCTAGAGGTCATCTAGTCCAACCTCCCTACACAGGGACAACTCTACCCAGGTCAGGCTGCTCAGAGGTTCCTCCTGATGGCCAACCTAACCCTCCACTGGCCCAACCAGCAGCTGCTTCCTCTTGTCCTATCGCTGGTGACAGGGCAGAAGAGACCGACCCCCACCTCTCTCCACCCTCCTCTCAGGGAGCTGTAAAGAGCAATAAGGGCTCCCCTCAGCCTCCTTTTCCGCAGACTGAACACCTCCAGTTCCCTCAGCTGCTCCTCGTATCTCCAGTTTGCACCCTGGTGCAGCAGCATCGTCACACCAGGACCCCACCAGGGCAGGCACTGACACCAGTGCCCATGGAAAGATCTTCTCCACCCTCATACGAGTCCTCCCCGAGTTTGAGATTGGAAAATGGAGCAAGAAACGCTGAGATTTAAAAGAAGAGATGAAGATGGAGATGGAGAAGCAGAGAGGAAGGGTTGTGCTGGCAGCTGGGCGGCAGCAGCTGCTGCTCCGAGCACTGCAGCACTTCCTCCAGAGGTCTCGTTTCTAAAGGCACTGCCAGCTTTGAGGCAGAAGCTGGAAGTTACTCCCCTTCTTGGCAATGTTCATTAGTCAGCAGAGCCCCCCTGGTGCTGTTCTGAGGGACACAGGGCTCCCCAGCAACCTACAGCGGGTCTGCAAGTGGTCTCAGGGCTGGAGCATCAGCCTTGGCACCAACCTGAGACCCCTCCAGCTGCCAGCTGTGACCCTCCCTATAAGCAAACAGCACAAACTCTGCCCTGTCTGATGGACTCTCCCCACCTTCACACCATTTCTCCTCTCCAAGGAGTCCTCCAGCCCCAGGAACAACCTCTCAGCTACCACATGGATGGCCAAGGCTAAGGGTGATGGAGCTCCTCATGCCCCAGGTTCTGAGCTCTCCACCAGGAGAGGTTCTGCAGAGAGGAGAGCTGGCCCTGGTCTATCCTGGGGACCAGCTCACAGCCTCTAAGCCAGTTGTAGTCAGCAGAGCTCCTGGGGGGTCCGTACCCCAAGGAAAGACTTTTGAGAGGCTTCGGGAAGCTCTTAGCAAGTAGCTAGAGGTGCAGCTGAGGAGGAGAAACAGGCGACTAGCAGCAGCCACTGAGCTCAGATCATCCTTCCAAGAGCACCAGGCACACAAAGCAGTGACTCCAGCCATGTGAGCATCTCCCTCTGGATTCGACTGACCTCGGTAGCGCAGATTTGATCCACAGAGCGAAGCAAAGCTGAGCCACAGAAGCAAAGAGAAGAGCTGGGATGTGACACTCACCGAGAGTCTCAGCTGGCTCCAGCTTCAGCATCAGCACCAGCAGTGCCAGGAGCTGCCCCGGCCAGTGGGAAAACCCCAGCATGGTGCTGGGAGCTGCAGGATGGTGCCGACGAAGACAAGAGGCTGCTGCTGCTGAGAGTCTGTCAGGGAAGGGGAAGCCACTGGAGGAAGTTGGGGACAGGCCAGGAGAGCTGAGCCATGGTGACGCAGCCACCCCCCAGCCCTTCTGACCTCCCCGAGCTCCCCCACGACAACGAGCCATCTGCTTTCACCATGAATAAATCATACAACCCCAGACTGGTTTGGGCTGGGAGCTCAGAGCTCCCCCAGTGCCAACCCCCTGCCAGGGGCAGCAACACCTCTCACCAGACCAGGGTGCCCACAGCTCCATCCAGCCTGCCCTGGGACACTGCCAGGGGTGATGGAGCAGCCACAGCCTCCCTGGGCAGCCTGTTCCAGGGCCTCAGCCCCTTCCCAGGGAGGGATTTCTGCCTCAGGTCTCATCTCCATCTCCCCACTTTCAGCTTTAACCCAGCCCCCTTGTCCTGGCAGCAGATCCCTTGGAAAAATTCTGTCTCCATCTCTCCTGGAGCCTCTTCAGGCACTGGAAGCTGCTCTAAGGTCCCCCCCACCGGAGCCTTCTCCTCTCCAGGCTGAGCATCCCCAGCTCCCTCAGCCTGTCCCCAGAGCAGAAGGGCTGCAGCCCTCTGCTCACCCTCGTGGCCTCCTGTTGTTCTTTTGCAGCCCCATCTCCAGGCTGCTGCAGGAAGCCCCCTCCCAGGGAGCAGCAGCCCTCCCCGGCTCGTCGAGGGGGGATGACTGAAGCTCCTCTTTCCTTTCCTCTAGGACAGGACAGGACAGGACGATCCGAAGGCAGACCCAGGCACCACTACACTTGCAGCTTTATTGCAATCCCGTGGCGAGGGAGCTCTGACCCTGTCACAAGACGGGCGGTAACGGAGCACTTCCCCTTAGCTGGGTGTCACAGAACCATCCCACTTCCACCCGTGGGGCAGCGAGAGGCGCTGCCGGGGCCTCAGACAGACCCATCCTGGTGGTTTTCCTCTGCCAGAAGATGGGTTTGATGTTTTCTTCATCACCTCTGCTCCCAGGTCCCAGCTAAAGGCAGCTAAGTGCTTCTCCACCAGCGTGCAAGAGCAGAGCAGCAGTGGGTTATACTGGTGTGGCAGCTGAGGAGGGGCAGCAGCGTGGGCTGGTGGCTCTCACCACGTTCCTCAGCCCCCACAGACGTTTCCTCTCCACTCAGCCCCGTCCTATCTGCACACTGGTCACTACAACCGGCATCTAAAGGGAAAGCTGGAAGATGTACAATGGGGTGAGGTACAAACCTAACCCGGCGACTCCAACAGAAGGAGCCACCAGAAGTCACTTTCAGACTTCCCCAGGTGGCCAAATCTGTTCCTGGACTGACTCATAAGTTTCGTTCTGGCTACTTGGGCATCGGCATGAATTCCAAAGTCACTAAAAAACCCTCCTCCAGAGTGATTCCACTCCCAGGGAGGATGGTTCTGGTGATGCTGGTGGTGACGATCAGCCATGCACTGAGGATTTCAGATCCTTTTCAAGCTTCTGGATCTCCAGGGAGAGCTTCTGGATCTCCAGCAGAGTCTTCAGCTCGTCCAAGGGCAGCCCACACTGGAAGTCTTCCCTGATGCGAAGAACCTTCTTGCAGGTGTCAACCTTTTTCTTTGGAAGGACCAAAATGAAGGGCATGAAACTGCCCTGTGGGGACCTGAGCGCTGAGCATCCCCCTTCCACAGCAGCCCCTGGAGCCCCCCAGCCCCACTGCTGAGGTGGGACCTGGGTGCTGAGCATCCCCCTTCCACTGCAGCCCCTGGAGCCCCCCAGCCCCACTGCTGAGGTGGATCCGGTGTGGTCCTGGGGGCAAGAGACGGGCAGAACCCGGTGGTACTTACACACGTGGGTGGTGGTACCCAAGTGCCATCAGCTGAGCAGGTCGTTTTGAAGCTCCGTGAGGCAAAGCCTTCTCGTCCGCAGCTGAAGGACAGGGTGTCGTTGACATCAAACAAGGTCTTGACACCCACATGATTCCTCACGAGACCCTCCTCCTCCTGGGGCAGGGGACACTGAACTGAAAGGGAACCACAGGCAAGGAAAGGATTAGAACGGGAAGAGATGGAGGAGGAAACGCTCTGCCGATCCCACCGGGCACTGGTGATGCAAAGGAGTGGCTCCGCTGGCTCAGCCACCCGGCATCAGCCCCAGGGCTGGTACCCACCTCGCTGGCAGGAGGGCAGGGCAGGGTGCCAGGTGCTGTCGGCCAGGCACTGGATCTCAGCGCTGCCACGGAGCACGAAGCCTTCCTCACAGGAGAACCTCACAGCCGCCCCGTAGGGGAACACGGACATCTCCGGGGTCATCCTTCCCCTCTCGACTGTGGGCTTGGGGCACCGAACCACTGCGGGAGAGAGCGGAGGGGAGAGGAAGGGGCTTGGCTGCTGCTGCCCATCGCCAGAGACAGTGGGGAGCCAGGTCAGGCAGGGCAGAGCTGCTCTTCTTGGAATCACAGAGTCATTAGGGCTGGAAGAGATCTCCACCATCAGTCCAGCCACCACCCCAACCCCAGCCTGCCCCACTCCTATTTCCATGGGATCATCCCCAGCTGGAGCTGTTGAGCCTTAGAAGCAGCCTGCAAGGGAAACACTTCATCCCCTTGTCCTGACCTCGCTCTGATTCCACCCAGCAGGGAGGTCTTGTCACCCCAACCCCACTCCCTGCCCACTAAACCCTGGTGCCCAGGGCCACAGCTACTGGGTGCTTGAACCCCTCCGGGGGTGGTGGCTCCCCCCATCCCTGAGCAGCCTGTTCCAACCCCTGACCCCTCTGTCAGGGAAGAGGTTTCTCCTGATGGCCAACCTAACCCTCCTCTGGTCCAACTTGAGCAGCTTCTTCATAGAATCATGAGGGATCGGAAGGGACCCCAAAACTTGTCCTGTGGCTGGTGACTGGGGAGAAGATGCTTCCTGCGCCTGTTCCACACCGTAATGCAAGAACTGACCCTCAGCTGCCTGCAGCAGCCCCCAAGGGGACCCCACCGCTCCCTGGGGTTCCTGAGCACCTCGTGCTGCTGAGATCTTTGCACAGGAGCTGGAGGAGCTGTGTGGTCACCACTGGCTCTGGATTCAGAGCTCCTGGAGCAGGGCAGGGGCTGGGGCTCAGCACCATAACAAGGCAGGACCCTCCGATCCCACCCAGGAGAAGGACTCACCCCTGCACTCTGGGGCAGGTCCACTCCACTCCAGGTTCACCCCATCGCTGGAGGAGCAGTAGATGGACTCTTCCCCGACGAGGGACAGACCTTCCATGCAGCTGTATGTGACGTTGGCTCCGTAGGGGAACTGCTCCTGCCCCACTGCCGAGTGCTGCCCGTTGGCCGTTTGGGGTGGGGGGCCACACACTGGGGAAGGAAGGGGGTCGATAAGAACCTCAGATGCAAAACATCACCAGATCCCAGGGACGACCAGCCAGCTAACATCGTGTGGATGTGCCCCACGCCCAACATGATGCTGTTGGTCACCTCTGACACCTGGAAAGCCTCCAGGAGAGAGGCTTCTCCTCAGCCCTGCGTCGCACCTACCTCTGTCACAGAAGGGTAGCGGGGGAGCCCAGGTGGCATCAGCCCTGCACTCGGTGAAGTGGTGGCCCCGCAGGGCATAGCCTGGGTCGCACTGCAGCCTCAGCTGGGTGCCAGCCCTGTAGTCATCTCTGCTTCTATAAATCTCTTTGCTGTGAGCAACATCTGGCTTGGGGCAGCGGGGCTCTAGGAAGGCCAGGAAAGAGAGGATGGTTGCACTCCCAGAAAGAAACCCAGGGAAGGTGCTTTCAGGGATCGATCTTGGGCATCGCTTGGATCTTGGGAGTTCAGGCTGAACACAGCAGAGGAGAACTTCTCCCAGTGAGGGCAACTGGAGCCCTGGAACGGGCTGCCCGGAGAGGATGTGGGGTCTCCTGCTCTGGTGCCATCCCAAACCCACCCAGACTGATGCTGTGGGATCTGCTCTAGGAGATCCTGCCCAGGAAGAAGGGTTGGGCTGGATGATCTCCATAAACCCCTTCCAACCCCACCAGCCTGGGATTCTGTGATCTAGGGCATCCAGACCCTGGGAAGAACATGCCCACAATGCAGATCCCACAGCTGCTCTTGTAGCTCTCAGGGAGTTTCTACTTCTACAGTCAGGTTTTCCTGAGGCTGTCGGGAAAGGCTGAGGCTGCAGAGCTGGGTCCGTGCCTGGCCAAACCTCCCCCTTGGGGCCCCTCAGCACCACCCAGCGTTCCCATCCCAGGGACTTTTGAGAGGGGAAATGCACTGAGAACATCTCCTGCTCCCAAACCTCAAGTCAGCAAACCCAGCTCAGTTTAGTCCAAAACACAAACCACATCCCCTTGCAGCTGGGTGAACGTCTGTCAGGCTTCTTCAGAACTCTGAAGCCTCTAGGAGCTACCAACCCCCAACCCTTTGCATCCCAGCTCCCCAGACCCCAGCCCAGCTCCCTGCCGAAACCCCACCGCAACCCCAAGACAGGAAATGGATCTTCTGCTGCCCTTTGCTTCCATGTTAACAAGGAGGAGCAGATTTGGAGACACATGGCAGTGGGGTAAGACTCTCCTTAGCCACTGCTTCTATCCTCTGCTGGATCCAGTCACTACTAGATCACAATCACAGAACATCAGGGACTGGAAGGGACTTCCAAAGATGATCCAGTCCAATCCCCACACCACAGCAGGATCCCCTAGATCCAGTCACACAGAACCATGGCCAGGCGGGTTTGAAATGTCTCCAGAGAAGGAGACTCCACAACCCCCCTGGGCAGCCCCTCACAGGGCTCTGGCACCCTCACCATGAAGAAGGTCCTTCTCACATTGATGGGGAACCTCCTCTGTTCCAGCTCACACCCACTGCCCCTTGTCCTGTCACTGGGTGCCCCT
>JAOXOE010029945.1:0-13720 GCA_028565055.1 Phoeniculus purpureus | reverse complement strand
ACGGCATACAGCTATGACAACGAGGAAAAGAAGACATTTGCATGTGCCGAAGAAGCTGGTGGCATTTTGTATTCTAGTTTAGCTCTTATTATAGTAAATGACACTACTGAAGACCCCAAATATTTCTTTTCTGTCAGATTCTACTTACTGGTTTCCATTTCCCAGAGTCAATACAGCAATCAATCATGTCAAAGGGAAAAAGTCAGTAAAAAAATCCTTTATGGCATCATCTCAATTGTAGATATGTTTTCTTTTGTAAAAAAATAGAAGAACTCCCATGTACCAGAGCCCTTTACTGATCTTTCTACACAACATGAAGTAGATGTATGTATATAAAGAGAAATGATGAGCGATCTTTTATTACCCCTTACATAAAAAACCCACGGGGAAAAGCCTGAAAACATTTTGTTCCTGATTAAATCACTGCAGAATGTCATCTTAGCTGTGCTGACAGAAAAGGAAAAGTATTGCAAATTAAGTATGATACAGCAATATTTTAATATCTTGATGTCCTTCCTGCAACACATTGATTCAGTCATTAAAACCCACATCTTGAAACCGGTTGAGAAAAATATTGGGAACTGAGCTGTCCCTGGCGTCCTCAGATCTATAGAAGCTGGTTTTGGTCTCTTAATTATCCACCTAACAAACTGGACTTGGGAATAACGTTTCATATGAGTTTTCCTGGAGCACACTGCACGGCTTGCTGGCCTTTAGTCATGGAAGGGTGAGGGGCTCACCTGAGGCTGGAGTCTAAGCTCTTATTATTTTATAAGAGGGGTTTTTTTTCCTTTCTCAGTGAACTAAGTGCATATGGAACTCTAGCTGGCATGAAACAGAGCATGAGAATCTAGCCCAGTGCAAGACACGTATTTTACATTATATTAAGATAGTTTCTCTAGAAGAATTTAGATCTCAAGAAACATAAACAAAATGAAACAAAAGGTGGAACTCAATGTCCTGTATGGAATTCTTAGAGATTTGGAGGAGTGAAAACAAAATCTTACAACAGCTCTAGATTTAAACCTCCTAAGGGCATGTTTGTAGAAAGTTAGAGTCAATGTGCATCTGAAAGTATTAGAAAGTTCAGATTTCATCTCATCTGAAGAACAACATCTACTATATCTTCTTGTAGGGGGTTGGACTAGATGACCTTTGGAAGTCCCTTCCAATCCTGTGATTCCATATGAATTTTCTCTACAATTTCTCCCCTCCTTTTTGTGTCTTTTCCCTCTCCTTTTACTGGTGTTGTAAAATCAAGAATTCCCCCTACCGTTCTCAAAGCAGCAACCCAACGTAAAATGATTTCCAACACACAGATAGCAGCAAGGGAGTATTAAACTATACCTCCAATCTTTTGCATTGTCTGCTACAGGAATGTATGTGGGATGGCTAGTTCAATGCAAAATTTGCTTTCCCTATTCACTGAGGACACAGTGTAAGGCTTTAATGTCATAATTTCAAAACAGCACATCCATTCTAGACTAGACTGCAGAGGAGTCCGGAGCTTGCTGTGCGCACATCTGTACTAGGGGTAGGCAATCAGAGTCAGTACAACAGGCTCTTCAATCTACAACTTGTTCCTGGAGCAGTGCTTAATGTTCCCCTCCAGCAAGCTCTGTCTCTGATGCTGGGCAGTGCTACAGCCTTTGCCTCTTCCCTGCTCTGCTTGCCAGAGTGTGTTTCCCCCTGACCTAAGGCCAAGGAGTTTGATCAGCACTTGGCTGTGGGGGCAGGTAAATATATGATGGATTTATTTGCCGAACCCAATTATGAGAGCAGTAGAAAGGAGGCAAATGCAGTAGTTCTTTGTAATCTTCCCTACAAAGTTACTGTCAATGAGGAACCGAGCAAAAATCAATATTTTTTCTTAACAGAAAATTGAAGAACTCAATAGCTAATTAATTGGTGCCTTTTGGTTCCTGTAACAGCTAACAACACTGAACACAGTACTACCAGTGACTAATACTGGGCTTTTTCACTACGTCTCATATCTCCTACATCACACCACTTACACCGTCTTTGTTTCATATTGCACAGAATCTTTCGGTTGGAAGAGACCTTTGAGATCTTCCACTCTAACTGCTAACCCAGCACTGGCAAGTCACTACCCAGTCATGACCCTAAGTGGCACATCTACAGGTCCTTTAAATACCATCAGGGATGGTGACTTCACCACTGCCCTGGGCAGCCTGTCCCAGTGCTTAGCAACCCCTTTCAGTAAAGAAAAAACTTCCTAATATGTAATCTGAACCTCCCTTTAATTGGCCAACTTAAAGCCATGTCCTCTAGTCTTGTCACTTTCCTAGTTGGGAAAAGAACCCTCTTCACTCCAGCCTCCTTTCAGGTAGTGGTAGAGACCTATAAAGTCTCCCCTCAGTCTCCTTTTCTCTAGGGTAAACCACACCTGTTCCCTCAGACACTCCTCATAAGTATCTAGTCCCTTCACCAGCTTTATTGCTCTTCTTTGGACACAGTCTAGTATCTCAATGTCTTTATGGTACTGAAGGGCTCCAAACTGCACCCAGTGCTTGAGGTGCAGCCTCACCAGTGCCGAGCACAGGCCAAACCATTTCTGATACAAGCCAAGACTAAGGTATTCCATCAGTAACTTTCCCATGAACCTCCAGAGGTAATTCCTAAAGGGCAAAAACCAGTCAAATGTTGTGGTGACCAATCATCGCCGTGACTTCATGTAAACTCTGAAATTATCTGCCACATCTATGTGCAGATGCAGATTAGCTGCGACTGTCACAACATTAATGAAACCCCTCTGAAACAAAGAGAACAGGCTGCCCAGGAAGCGGGGGAGGCACTGCCCTGGAGGTGTTAAAAAACCAGGCAGACATGATGGTTCAGGAGATGGTTTAGTGGTTGGGGGTTGTAGGGCAGACAGTTGGACTTGATGATCTTGAAGGTCTTTTCTAGCCCTGATGATTCTATGATTCTTTATCTCTTCATTTTCAAAAAGCCAAACTGCAGAAGACAACAGTACCTCAGATCAAACCACAGAAGTGGATCCTACAGGGACACCATTCTTATTTTGACACTGTACTCATGCATGATGCACTGCGTGAAGCTATTGC
Organism: Phoeniculus purpureus; assembly: GCA_028565055.1. NCBI lineage: Eukaryota > Metazoa > Chordata > Aves > Bucerotiformes > Phoeniculidae > Phoeniculus > Phoeniculus purpureus. The sequence continues at coordinate 10,634 of JAOXOE010029945.1, read as the reverse complement.
ACCACATCTAAACCCACTGTATAATCAGCAGGGCAGTGCTGACGGTCACACCATTTAGTAAATCCATGTAGTGAACTCAAGAGGGTAATCTCTGAGGGTCTGTTGAAAACCCATGGACTTCACCAATACCATTCTGGCTCCCATACTTGCGCTGGTGATCTACGACGGTTTTTGTGCTGCTTTATGGAACAAAAACCTAACACCTCACTTTTATTCTCATTTTGAAACACAACAGTAAACGTTTTATTCCCTGGTATGGATGAAATTTGTCTTCTTTGCACAAAAACGAGTAAAGTAACTTCCTCTAAAAGGCTTTGATTGAGTGCTACTTAGGTTTTACGACTTGAAATATACCAGGTAGGTGACTACATCAGTTTTTTCTGATAAACTGTGGTGTGTTATGTCTCTAGATTATTGAAGAGGTGCTTGGGAAAAGGGGATTTCATACACATGCACACTGAAAGCAAAATTTGTGCATGTTGTTGAACGAGGCACCCCCTGACAACCAATCTAAGGGCTCTGAAGAAAGTTTGGTCTCATAAAATTGAATAAAGAAGGTTTCTGAAATAAAAACACTAAAAAAAAAAATAGAACTTTGTCTGGTGGAGGAAGTGACTACTGGTCTCTCTGAAACTATAAACCACCAGTGAAAAGGAAATTAATAAGGCAGAGATGTAGATTGCTGTTCAAGAGGCTGTCTGCTAACACTTGTAACGCTCTGACAACACCTGCTGAAGCAAGCTGGGATGTGACAACAGCCCTGCTGTGGATGTCACTAACATAGTCCTTGCGCCTTTACTAAAGATGCTGCAGAATCAATCATTAATCTTCTGTTCAAGCCTGAGATCAAATGCAAAGTAACATGTTTGACTGGAACCACTGAATTATCACCTTTAGACATCAAGTAAAGTGGGAAAGGACTTGGTTCTCAGCTCTCCGGGCTGCCCAGGCTGCAGGTGCTCTAGCGTTGTGTAGGGTAACAGCCGGCAGGAGGAGGCTGGAGTATGAGTCCTTCTCACAGGCTATTTCAGTGTTTGGATGCCATTTGTGTCCTAAATTAGCACAAAAGACAAAACAAAGACTAGAAGTGAGAAACTACAAAGGTTTTCTCCCATTTGAACAGCCAGTGAACCCAGGTTTTGCATGGAGTGACAACTTTGCTGCTGCTCTGAGCTGTTGCAGAGGTTCAGAATCCTGCTCCTCTGAATGGGTTGGTCTCTCTGGCCTGACCACATCTTCTGTGCCACAGTTTAGTCAGGGGTTATCCTGATGCACTGTAGAGGGAAAATGGAATAGAGGGAACTGTAGTGGCTCAATACAGAGATGAATTGAATTTCCACTCAATCTATTGGTGCCGTTTAAGTGTCTGCTAGAAACAAGTACCTGCGATTCGTTCTCTTTGATTTACAAAAACTGGACGGAACCCTGTCCAGCAGTGGGGTGATGGGGAAGAATTACTCTGCAGGAGGCGGTTCCTGCTTCCGAACTCCTCTCAGGTCACACAGCAAAGCCAAGATAAATTATGTAGGTTGTTTTTGTTCTTGGACATCCGCCACCAGACTGTGTTCCGAATGGTGTTCTTATTCCTTTGTGTACCTGCATCTGCAACGGTGTCTCACTGCATCTCCTTCACTTTCTTCTGCTTTGCATGTTTAGTTCCTCTCTGCCCACACCAGAGCACATCCCTCCGTCTACCCGTCGTTCCTTCTTGGGTGGCAGCACAGTGCCTCTCCCCCTTTAAGCAGCTGAAATTTTTCCTATGTCCAGAGAAGAAATATTGACTGTGGACGTGTTAGCTGGGCCATAAACTTTTAAAAAATGTCAATACACCATCCACGTTCATTATGCATTTTGGTTAACAATTGTTTGAAAGAAAGAATCATAGAATCATGGAGTGGTTTGGGTTGGAAGGGACCTCAGAGATCACCTAGTCCCAACCCCCTGCCACAGCCAGCAACACCTCTCTCCAGACCAGAAATAAGGGAAAAAATGTAGAAGGAAAGAGGGGTGGAAACGCAGCGAGGGGAGGCAGGTTTGGAACTGGTGGAGCGTGCTCACAGGACACTAGAATGGAGCCTAAACCCCTCATTGTCACTGCAGAAACAGGAGGCTAAGCTGTGCAGCCCCAACACCACTACAGCGGCACTTGATGCACTGCCGGTCCCTTCCTAGTTCGAATGATCAGACTTCAGAGAGGATGGAGTAAGCCCCTTCACAGCCACTCAAAATGTGCTGTTGTGGAAGCAGTGAAAGAACCACAGTCAGTGCAGAGAAGGGAACAGGAGAGTGGGGAGGCTGCCCTGGGCAGCAGAGGTACGGACAAGGTTTGGTGAAGGGAGAAGCAGGATGAAGGGGACCAGGGAGTGGGTGAAATGGAGGAATGTCTGGACATCTATTATCCTTTTTTTTTTTTTAAGGAGGAAAAGCTGGTAAAAAAATTGAGCTTGAGTTGACGTAAGCAGAAGTGACGAAGAGAACCCCACTGCCCTTATTTCTACTCCGCAGGAGTCCTTTTTGTGCTGTTGCTGAGACAGAAATGGAGCCTGTTATGGCAAGTGGATGATTTCTGCTACAACTTAACAGGGGTTTATTTTGTTTGGCATAACTTTATTGATCTGTGCTTCGCTGCAAAGAATAAGTAATGTGGACCTCACCTTTTCCCGTCATGGGAAAGATTTATTCATTTCTCTGCTACTGCTGCTGTACGAGGACAGAACTTGACTTCTACACAACCGCACAAGCAGGCACGTGTGGCTGCGTCTGCGAGGAAATTAAACATGCCAGGACTGTCGCCAGGCTGCATGACATGTCACAGGTTTATACTACTACTACATTATTTTTGTCTCTAAGATGCAGTGACTACAAATTACCTGATAGAAGTATCTTCTCGTAAATGGCTGGGAAATGTTTGCTGATGTCCTAACAATTCAAGAGTGCAGCTCGTTGCTTTTCAGTGCTCAGAAACACCCCTGGGCAATATTTTACTACTGTCAACTTAGACTGTGATTAGTTGCCTTTCAGATCAAGGAAGCAGGCTGCACCATTACTAAATCTTCAATTCTAGTCAAAGCACTACGAGAATCTGTTCTATTCCTTGCACTCTTATCATGCTCGTCCTTCGCAGCGTGGTTCTTACTCTTGGTGTTCTAAAACATGGAGATGACTTATCATTTATTTAAAGTATTATTTATTTAAAATATTTATTAAATAATAACCATAGAAAGTAAAACCCTATAGTTTCATGAGGAAGCATCAGAATCAGACTGTTAGGCGTTAGAAGGGAAGTCTAGAGATCACCTAGTCCAACCTCCCTGCCAAAGCAGGATCCCCTGGGACAAATCACACAGGAACACGTTCTGAGGGGTTTTGAAAGTTTCCAGAGTAGGAGATCCCACAGCATCTCTGGGCAACCTGTGCCAGGGCTCTGCCACCCCCACAGTAAACAAGTCTCTGCTCATGTTCAGGTGGAACATCCTGTGCTCCAACCTGTACCCATCAAAACAGGCGCCTTGTCCATGGCACTACAGAATCGTAGAATCACAGAACATTTGGGATTGGAAGGGACCTCGTAAGACCATCTAGTCAAATCCCCCTGCAAAAACAGGATCACCTAGACCAAGTCACACAGGAACACATCCAGGCGGGTTTTAAACATCTCCACAGAAGGAGACTCTACAACCTCCCTGGGCAGCCTGTTCCAGGACTCTGTCACCCTCACTGGGAAGAAGGTCCTTCTGATATTTATATGGAACCTCCTATGTTCCAGCTCGCACCCATTGTCCCTTGTTCTATCACTAGATGACATTGAGAAGAGCCTGGCTCCATCCTCCTGACACCCACCCCTCACATATTTGTAGACATTAGTGAGGTCACCCTTCTCCAAACTAAAGAGACCTAGCTCGCTCAGCCTTTCCTCGTAAGGAAGGTGTTCCACTTCCTTCATCATCCTTGTTGCTCTGCGCTGGACTCCCTTCAGCAGCTTTGTGTTCTTCTTGAACTAAGAAGCCCCTTCCTTTTGACACCCATGGCTCAGGTATTTACAAATGTTCATGAGATCCCTCTCAGCCTTCTCCAGATAAAACAGCCCCAGTTCTCTTAGTCTTTCCTCACAGAAAAGGTTTTCCAGTCCCTTAATCATCCTTGTAGCCTTCACTGGACTCTTTCCAGTGGATCCCTGTCTCTCTTGAACTGGAAGCCCAGGACTGGACACAATGCTCCCGGTGTGGTCTCACCAGGGCAGAGTAGAGAGGGAAGAGAACATATCTAGACCTGCTGGACCCACTTTTCTTGATGCACCCCAGGATGCCATTGGCCCTATCTGGCACAAGGGCACTTTGCTGATCCATGAAGAACTGACTGTCCAGCAGGACTCCCAAGGTCCTTCTCCATAGAGCTGCTTTCCAGCAGGACAATCCCTGGTGCCTGTTGTTGTTTCTCCACAGGAAGGATGAACACTTGCAGGACTCTACACTTACGTTGTTGAACTCCATTAGGTTACCCTATCTCTCCGGTCTTGTCTAGATCTTGCTGAGATGTGTACTCTGCCACTTCAAACTGATGGAGACCCTGAATGAGCAGGGATGAGTGGCACATGCAAACAGAGTTAATTGCTTGAGAAAGAGCAAGCAATAAGTTAATAGCAAATAGAAGGGACAATGATAATGACTTGGGTGCTACAGTCGGTATCAGGTGGAGGGTGAGTCAATGAAGTGTTGGCACTGCAAATGAGATGCTGAGCTGCTTTAGGAGGAGGGTTGCCAGCAGCTGAGGGAAGCTCTTGTCCCTCCTCTGCTCAGTATTGGTGAGGTTGCTCTGCCATGTTACATCCGGTTCTGGTCCTCCCAGCTTAAAAGAGATGCAGAGAAACTCAAGAGTATCTTGCAGAGAGCTACCATGGTGGGCAGGTACCATGGGACTGTGCTCTACAAGAAGAGGGAGAAGGAACTGGTACAAGTCTGGTGAAAAAGAGAGTAAGGAGCAATACTGTAGGACCCTGCGTGTCCGTACAGAGAAGGTGCAAGGATGTCTGATACAAAGTCCTCTCACTGTCAGCACTCAGCAGAACCAAAGGTGGCAGCTGCAGATTGCAGCTGGGAAGGTTGGATTAGGACAATTTAGGAAAAGCACCTTTCTTCAGAAAGGAGAGTAGTGCAGGACAGGAACAGGTTGTCGAATGAGAATGAGGCTGCTGAATCTCTCCCTGGGGACTTGCAAGGCTTAGCTAGACAAAGCAACAGCTGACCTGGCCTAGTGCTCGTGTCATCTGGCTCTGAGTGCAAGTGAGTTGGACGGACTCAGTGATCTGCAGCCAGTACTGCTCTTCCTGTGAAGAAGAACCCATGTGCTGTGGTGCTGGGCATGAGCCTCCTCCAGACAACAGTCACATTTACTAAAAGTTATGCAGAAGCTTCTATTGTCTTCAAGGCCAGGCTTTGATATTTCTGCCAAACAAGAGTAACTACTGCCATAATTACTGTCTCTCCTTTGTTTTATGTTCTTTCCTGGCATATCAGCAGGGGTTTACATTTTGGATAGCAGTATTCTGGTTATTAACAGAGATCAGAGAACTGGGTAGGTTGGAAGGGGCCTTGGAGATCATCTACTACAACGTCCTTGCCATGGGAGGGCAGGGATGCCTATGACTCCTTTCATGTGCCAGTAAATTTACTTAATCTACAGTCGTGATTCTGAAGGTCATCATATATTTCAGCTTTTTTTTTTCCTTCCCAATAAGTGGTCTGCAATTGCAGTTTTTATCTTTATGGGCTTATTTTACATTCCTATTATGAAATGTGAATATCACCTCAAGGAAATCCAAATTTTGCCTATGTGCACAGAAAATACTCGAATCTGCTGACAGATACACATCAGGACTTTATGAGAACCTGGTAGGCACTGATGGTAGGATATATCTGACAAGATTAATCATCTCATGGGCATAGCAGCCTGCACAGGGTAGTGTGAAACCCACCCACACCCACACTAACTTAACAGAGACACTTGCTAACACAGCGCAGTGCCCTACAGCTGAAATACGGGGTCTGGTCAATGAGAAGAGCTCAGTTGAACAGTTAGTTCATTGACTACACAACTTCTAGTCTGGCCAGCACAGTGTGACAAAACCCAGTGGTTTTAGGTTCAAAAGCATGGTACCATAGCATGGGCCGCTAGCTAACCTGCACACCTGTTTTGCTGAACACTTGTGTACCCAGTGCTGGTATAGTACACAACAAGGCATGGAAAAGCTGCTTGATATTCTCAGGCTGGAAAGACACATCACAAAACCCAACCCTGACGACTTCTACACTTCCCATGCTGGATGACCCCACTGTGCTCCAGGAAACCCCTGGTCTGTGAACATTGCAGAATCATAGAATCACAAAATCAAAGAATCACAGAATCATTTAGGTTGGAAAAGACCTTCAGGATCATTGAGTCCAATCATTAATCTATTCTACCAAGCCCACCACTAAACCATGTCCTTACACTCCATATCTACATGAGATGCTGGAGTGGATCTGGAGGATAGCAACAAGGCTGGGGAAGGGGCTAGAGGGAAAGTCTGATGAGGACAGGCTAAGGAAGCTGGGAGTGTTTAGCCTGAAGAAGAGGGGACTCAGTGGGGACATCTTCCCTCTCTACAACTCCCTGAAGGGAGGCTGTAGTCAGGTGGGGGTTGGACTCTTCTCTCAGGCACCCAGCACCAAGACAAGAGGGCAGGGTCTGAAGCTGCCAGAGGAGGGTTAGGTTGGATGTTAGGAAGCCCTTCTTCACAGACAGGGTGATCAGACACTAGAATGGACTGCCCAGGGCAATGGTGGTGTCCCCATCCCTGGAGGTGTTGAAGGACAGACTGGCTGTGGCCCTTAGTGCCCTGGTCTGCCTGCTGTGGTGATGTTAGGTCCTGGTCTGGGCTGGATGAGCTCAGAGGGCTTTTCCAGCCTCAATAATTCTGTGATTCTGTGACTTTTGTCTGGCTACACTCTGCACACCAGCTTCACTGATATGGCCATTCTAGAAAACCCTAAATTGCATTCAGGGCCATTTTAAAACATGCTCAGATTTACTCTCTGCTCCCATGTGAATCAATGTCAAAGTTAGAATTGACTGGGAGATATTTTACTTACTTGTGAAAATGCTCCATTTTTTTCTCAATGATTTTGTTTTTTAACTAAAATAACTAATTAAAAAAACCTCTTCAAACTGAAAATTTCTCTCCCCTTCAGCTTTTGGCCACTGCAAAAAGCCTCAGCATTTGGAGTCTCAAAACTGGTTTGCTTGTTAGTGACGTGCTCTTCATTTCCCCTATTAAAAGGAAAAACCTTTCTGCAAGACAGACGAGGAGGGAACCTTTTTATTGCGACAGGACAAGGGGTGATGGTTTTAAACTAAAAGAGGGGAGATTTAGATTAGATAGAAAGAAAATTTTTGCAATGAGGGTGGTTGGACACTGGAACAGATTGCTCAGAGAGGTGGTGGAAACCCTATCCCTTGGGACATTCTGGGCGAGGCTGGGTGAGGCTCTGGGCAATCTGATGTGGTTGAAGATGTCCCTGCTCTCTGCAGGGAGGTTGGGCTAGCTGACCTTCAAAGATTCCTTCCAATCCATTCCATGATTCTAAGTATCCTTAATTTAACGCAAGTGAATCTACAAACCTGAGTCACTCCTTTTCCTTTCTCTGATTGATCAGGGTGTGACAAGAAGTCACACTAAAACTTGTCCTCGCTGTTTTTATCAGTCCTAAAGTCATCCTAGCTGCTGCAGCAGTGACTGAATATGCCTCTGCCATGGACATCATAGAAAGTTTTGCCACTACCATCAAGTGGAGTTAACTTAAAAGCACAATCAGTTAAGACAAATGACACATTGCACCTCTAGGCTGTAAATACATGGACTCCATGGACTTTCCACAGAATCATATCATAGAATCATTAAGGTTGGTAGAGACCTCCAAGATCATCCAGTCCAACTGTCAACCCAATTCCACCCTGCTCACTAAACCCTCTTCTGTAGGGCCACATCCACATGGTTTTTTAACACCTCCAGGGATGATGACTCCATCCCCTCCCTGGGGTGCACTTACTGCAATATGAAGGCCCCAAAGCTGAAACTATTATTAGTTGTCTTTGTTGCTGCAATGTTTGAAGCTGCATGGTCTGACACTCATGCAAAAGTTAAACAGAGGCATTGCAGGAGGTTGATTGCTAAGTGAGGAAATCATTCTGATTTCATTCAGAAAAGTCCATTCTCATCCCAGAGATGTTACGGGTCCTCCTGACACTCCAATTTTATGCACCAGTACCTTCAGCGGAATCAGTCATCTCTCAAACTGGAATGAGCTCTGCAAGTAAACCCTGTGGGAGAGCTATGCAGTGACGTGGCCTTGGGGAAAAGCTGCAGAAGGGAATTAGCCAGGATTCATCCAGCAGAAGCGGATGCAAAATAGGAGCCTCCCCCTCAAAAGGCAGAATAAAACCAGGTGCCTTGAAAGGATCATCTTCTTTGCCTCTGTCTCCCCAAGTGTACACACAAAAGCCTTTCCTTGTGGTGACAAGAGTTTCCTCCTGCCTAACACAAGCAGCCAGGGGGTCCTGTAGCTGAAGACAGGAGCTGGCCAGACTCCAGTTGTTAGGAGCAGCCACCCAAGAAGTCAAGGAGCTGCCATTTGCTGCAGCCATTCTCTCACTGTCTCAAGCCCTCTGCTTAAGCCTCCCTGCATCAGGGATGCATGGAGGTGCTCCAGTGTGTTATCTTCTATGATCTCTTTGGGAACTGGACATAGAGATTTAATTGATTTCTATACAAGAAGAACAATACTTGATGCAGAAAAGTGAGTTATCTCTGAGAGAAGGGGACTTTCTAGCTAAAAGCCCATCCAGCTTCTTTTTGTACTTCTTCTGTTAAGTATTTTGGAGAGGGTGACAGTGGAAGAGTGCTAGTGTGGGGGAAAGGACTACTTCACCGGCAGTACATTTGGAACAGAGTCCTTCATTTCAGACTCCAGGAACAGAGACATGTTTTAAATATAGAAAACTGACTGTCCTTCCCAACTATGGTATGCACCTGAATCACCACAGCGTTCAAATTCCACCTGTGAAGTGTGAAAAACTGATAGAATTAGGTGATCTGCTTTCCACGAGCCTTGTCTTTATGCTTAGCTGTGTATGAGATATCTGCAAGGTATGCATTATCAAATAATGCGTGTAAGACTGATTATTTAATAATGTGTGTTACTGGCTGTTAATAATGGTCCCAAGCAAACTCTGAGTGTGTAATGTGCTGATGTTACATCAAATCAGTCATCAAATGCTGTAATGACCACTTTTGTGGAGTTTACTGGCACCGTACTAAACCCCATATTTCATGATCGAGCTTTAGTTTCCTTTCCTCTATGAAATACAAACTTTTACTTTTCTCAAAAAAGTTATCACCCTCAATATATAATTTTCTATCATCTCCTTGGTATCAGCACACAGACAGGATGTGGGCAGGCATTTTGTAGCTCATGATTAACACTTATGCAGCTACACATTCTCATTTACTAATAAAAAGAGTGAAAAAGAAAAATACATCCTGTGCTGTAACCAAAGCGAAGGCAAATTTTATTATTAATGTAATCATGTTGCTTATTTATTCACAGACATAGAGAACTGCAGAACAAACCATGGCTGGGAGCTGCACAGACATTCACATTCATCTTCTCGAGTGAGGAAAGTGATAACTCACGACTGCTACAGCCAGGAGTAAGTTATTAGATCACTCCTCGGAGATAAAAAGGTTAGAGCAGATTGAAGCCATCAGATCTCTTAATGTACAGACCACACGGAGCTGCTGCCTGGTCCCTGAACACCATTTATCGAGATTTTTGATTTGGAGGTCCCTTTAAGCAGGGAATCTCAGGGGAGTTCAGAGGGAGTCGGTGGGGGTTGGACTCTCTTATGGGAAAAGGCAGGAAGGAACGCGGTGGAGTCCCAGCCGTGGGATCTTCAAATGCAGAGAAACTGGAAGTCGTGCTCATTCTATTACAGGCAACCATATCAGAATGAGGAAGCTGATGAGGTCTTCTACAGCCAGCCGGCAGCAGCCTCACAGCTCCAGGCCCTGGTTCTCATGGGGGATTTTAACTAGCCTGATAATTGCTGGAAGACCTACTCAGACAGCCACCCACAGTCCAGGAGATTTCTCCAGTGCATTGGTGTCAATTTCCTGATGCAAATGTTGGAGGAGCCCACTAAGAGAGGACAGCTGCTGGATCTTGTACTCACCAACAAGGAGGGTCGGGTTGAAGCAGTGAAGGTTGAGGGCAGCCTTGGTTGCAGTCACCAAGAGATGGTGGAGTTCAGGGTCTTATGTGGTAGGAAAAGAATAGCTAACAGAATCACATCCCTGGACTTCGGGAGGGCAAAGTTCGGCCTTGTCAAGCAATTGTTATGGGAATTACCGTGGGACAGGGTACTGCCAAAGTAAAGGGGCCCAAGATAGCTTTGGATAACATCCAAAGACCACTTCTTTGAAGCCAAGGATCAGAGCATTCCAACAGGAAGGAAGTCAAGGAAGGGAGCCAGAAGACTTGTGTGGTTAAACAGGGAGCTGCTAGACAAACTCAAGAGCAAGAAGAAAGTCTAGAGGTCAT
>JAOXOE010029944.1:0-13720 GCA_028565055.1 Phoeniculus purpureus | reverse complement strand
AGTCTGCTATAGACCACCCAACCAGGATGAAGAGACTGATGAATTACTCTATAGACAACTGGCAGAAGCTGCAAAATTGCAACACCTTGTTCTTGTGGGTGACTCTTATCACATGCTGGGGCTACTTGTGCTGCTCTGATTTGTCTGCACGTCTCATAGGATGTCTGTTGCCTTTGCAAAAGTGAGCTGCATCATGTGGCTGGGAGCAGCAAGTTGTGTCATAAGGCTGTTGTGAAGTGTTTCGTTTGTCTGTGCTCTCTTGACTTTTGAGGTGATTGTTCTCAAGAAATGTGATAACAGTGAAGTCTCTACCAGTTCTCTCCTCTTACAGGCATATCAAGTTATTACTTCGGATATGTGTAAACATCCCAAGTTGCATCACTGCAGTTGACAAAAGGAGTTCTTAGCAGTTGCTGAAACTTCATTCTCAATATATTTTCTATTTTTTAATACAGATAATCTTTCCTGCAGAAGCATAATCGAGTCCTTATTATTACTTAAGTCTGAAGCAAGTTGAAAGTCTCCTGAATCACAGACAGAAAATGAGTAATTTTTTGTGTCACTACTGAAATGCAGTTTTTAATTTTAGGACTTTAATTGGGATTGTTTTGCTTTGCAGTTAATCCTACAGCTGAAGACTAAGGAAATAAATCCTATCATGTTCTGGTTACTGATCTTGTTTTCTCCAAGACCGTGATTTTGAGGCAGAGTAGTGGTAGGAGGTTGTTTGATTACAGGAGAGGTTGTCCTAATACTTGTGTCATTGCTTTTCCATATGTAAACACAAGTGGGTTTGCCTGTATTTGTCTGGATTGTTGGAATTGCAAATATGCTTAGAAAGAAAAATGGATGTAAATTCAGCTAATCAATTAATAAATATCTTTCTAGTCACAAAGGGTTTGTAGGAGCAGGGTGGGTTGAACAATGGAACAGGTTGCTCAGGTTGATGGTTGAGGCCCCATCCCTGAAGATATTCAAGGTGCGGCTGGACAAGGCTCTGGGAAACCTGATCTACTTGAGGATGTTCCTGCTCACTGCAGGGGGGTTGGACTGGATGACCTTTGGAGATCCCTTCCAACTGGGTCCATTCTAGGATTCTTTGATAATAGAAATAAGCACCTCCTCTTAATTTACCTGTATATTTGCTTGTTTTAGTGTGGTGGGGTATTATTGTATCGTGATCTTTGATCTCTGACTCTGTTTACATGTGACAGCTGGATATCATTTCCCATATTCTTTTTTATCCTAAAGAACTCTTGGGATACGTAAGACTTCTGGACTCCATCTTGGTTTCTCATCTGTGTTGATGAGCAGACATTGCCGAAAAAAATCTGCTTTATCTGACCATTGAAAGACAGTTTTCTTTCTCCTCTCTTTATCTGTCTCTGAGAAGATCAGTGTCTTTGTGGCAGTGTCAGTCAGTGTGGTGTATCCACATCAGGAGAGGGGAAAAGAAGCAGAGGTCTCAGTCACGGTTTGTCTTTAAAACCTTTCTTTACTTTCTGCTAATAACTGTTTCTGGTTTTGCTGTGTGTATTTCAGCTACACTGAGAAATCAAAACTGGCACAAAATAATCAGAACCAGGACAGGTGTTCTCTGGGGTTCTGAGTATGATTTTTATCGTTTTTGTGTGTATAAGAGATTTCAGTTTTCTTGTGCTGTTGTGTATTTCTCAACATGTGTTCCGGTTTTTTTTGTTTGTCTCATTTTCTAGGAGGAAAATGGCCCAAACTGCTAGACCAGCAACATCAACCTTTGATGAGAACTCCTATGAAAGCAGGATGGTGGTTACGTTCCTCATGTCAGCACTGGAGTCAATGGTTAGTAGAGAAATTAAGCAGCTGGGTCAGAGTTCTGTCTTGGCACATGCAAAAAAAGAAAATTGAAATTGAGATATTGCCAAGATACTGCCTCCCTCTGAGGAGCAGCAACAGTGTTGTGTTTAGATCTTTACCTTGTTGCCTGCTGTCTAACCAACTGTAGCTTGTGGAAAATCATGCTTATGGTCTTATTAAGAGTAATCTTACTTCTTGTTTTGGGCTGCTGTTGTGGTGGCTGTAGCTATGGTGTAGCATTGTTGGGGGTCCTTGGCTGGAACCCCATGCATCCCATTGCTGCCACCAATGTTGTGGGTCAGAGACCCTGACTGTGTTTCAGCCGGGTGCTCCCATCTAAAGTGTCAGACACAAAGGAGGGGTTTGACAAAACCCCATATGATCTGCAGGTGATAAACAACTTAGAAGAAAGGCCTTGACATTTTAATTCACTCTAGTTCTTTCACCCCTCCACATACCAGCAGAAACCAACACCACAGGATGCAGATAAGAGACGCCAGTAAGGGACGCGATGGGGTTCAAACTGCGGGATCTTTAAACACGGCGAAACTGAACATCGCGCTCAGACTGTATGGAGTGACAGAGCCAGAGCCGGTCCGGAAAGCTGCTTATTGATTGATTGAGGTTTTTGACACAATTGGGGGGTACCTTTGGCTGGATTACCTCAGGAGAGGAAAGAGGGATTTGACAAAAGTTGGAATCTCTTGCAGGAGAAGCTGATAAGGGATGCAGTGCGCTTCAAACTGCGAGATTGCCAAACACAGTGAAACCAGAAGTTGCGCTCAGACCTCACAGAGCGACAGAGCCGGCCTCTTTCAGCCGCAAGGGGGCAAAAAAAATTTTTAAAAAATAGTGTCAACCTGGCAGCAGAGGAAGACCAGGCTAGTCACCACTGCGCATGCATGTCGAAACCCAAACAAAAGTCCTCCAGCAAGATGAAGCTATGCAGGTGATAGGCTGCAGCGGCTGTCACAGCCTCTCAGTGTTCTTAGGCTGTGTACTGTGTGAGCAGGTAGATTATGTGCTTAACCGAGAGGCATAGCTGCAAGACAAGGTTGTAAGGCTACAAGCAGAAATAGAAAGACTCAGGAGCATTAAGGAGGCTGAAATAGAGATAGAGATGGAGAGGAGAAGGCGACAGAAGTGCTGGGAGGGAGTGTGAGGTGACACTATAAGAGAGAGCTGATGACTGATCCCAGCCCGTTCTTTCTCTCTAAGCACATTGGTGCTGGGGGAGCTCCATCTCCACCTCTCGCCAGGTGGTGGGTTGGTGTCAGGAGGGGATGTGGTAGGAATGCCACTGTGGCTACCCCTGCCCTCCCAAAGGTGGGAGGCAGCAGCTGCCCCCACCTCGGGGGCCCTTTGTGCCTGGGGGTGGCTGGCTGAGAAGCAGACCCCAGCCCGGCCCCCAAGTTAGGATGGTGGGCTGCGGTGCTGGCAGAGCTTTCTGTGTGTGCTGATGGAAAGCCCTTGCTTTCCAAGATGGCCGGATTAGCAAGAACCACCAGTGCTAATTCCTCCCTGCATGGAGTGAGCCAGAGCTGCATCCAGCAACCCATGGTGAGCTGAAACATACTCCCCTTTCCTCTGTAACTGAAGCGGGAGGAGGGGAGAGAGAGGATGGGAACGGAACGCTCTCAGCCACATTTTTGGAATGGGGGAGGCCCCTGCTGATGTTGGCCATGTGGTCGTCACCATCTTGTGCTTGCCCCGTGGCTGGACATGTGGCCACCGTCTTCTTCAAGCCACTGATCAGCAGGAAGAGAAACTGTCATTTCTGCTGCTGAGAAAAGCTGAGGATGCTCGGGTATTGGGGAGAGAAGGAGCCTTGGGAGAGGCATCCGAGATTACTTCATACTTAGCTGAACTGTGTATTCTGAAAGAAGCAGAAGGACTCGAGAATCCTTAAACCTTTGGCAAGAAAAGAGACTGGGTTCTTTTTAAAAGGTATGTTTCCTGCATTGAAGAATGCAGTTCCGGCTCTGAGGAATCAGGCCTGTCTGATCAGCATTTTGCCAGACAAGCTATGCTGAAGAATTGAAGAGTTCGCCAGTCTGGAATGGCCAAGGGTTTGGCATCTGGAGCCCAGCGTGTGCAACTTATGGGGAACCTGGCAAGTCTTTCAGAAAGAGAAGAAGAAAGGGTGGTTGTACCCCTCTCTGTTTGACTGACATGCTTTTCCCAGCTCTCTAATGTAAAAATCCAAAGACCAATATGTTAGTAATCTCCACTGTAATCTCAGATTACGTTATAGCATTTGTGATGGAGTTTCCCGTTTGTATACACTAACTTGCTTAACCTTTTTCTTCTTTTCTGTATATAGTTGTAGATTTAATAAACCCCTTTAGATTTTTCCCTTGGCTTCCCATTGTCTGGCAAATTCTATCCGAGATCTCATCAAGACCTAGCTGCTTTTCCTTCTGTTTAATTGTGGTCTTGAACCCAACACAAGTGAATACCTGTTCTTGAGGCTGATGCTCCCTGTCCTCAGCTGCTGTACCAAGTCAACAGAACTTGTTCAGAGAATACTTCAAGGTGGCATATACCCTGATTTGTAGAAGTTATGTAATCGTTGTGTGGTAGAGTTGAGGGTTGGCCAGGGCTATGAGGGAGAATTTACTTGAAGTCAAGGAACTGTAAAATTTCTGTTTCTTTAAAATTGCTTTCTTGATTCATGAGCAAGAACAAACATTTTCTTTTCAGGAGTGAAACTTTGAATAACATGATTGATGTCACTTCTTCCTCTCACACTCTAGTTGTTGGTGTCTTCAGAGCGTGCAGCAAGCTGTGGTCTGAGAAACTGAGAAACTGAGTTTTTGTAATCACTTCTACATCATCTCTCTAATTTTCTTTGCATGTAATCCTAGAATGTTCTAGGCTGGAAGGGAAAACTACCCAGGTCAGACTGGTCAGAGCATTATCAAGCCTGACCTTAAATGACTCCAGGGATGGAACCCTCTGTGCCTCCCTGGGCAGCCCATTCCAGTGATCAACCACCCTCATATTTAAGAACTTTCTTCTAATATACAGCCTAAATCTGTCCTTTCCCAGCTTGAACCCATTGCTCCTTGTCCTGTCCGTACAAACCCTCTTGAAAAGACTGCCTTCATGTAGGCCCCCCCTCAGGTACTGGGAGGTCAAAAGAAGGTTCCCCCAGAACGTTCTCTTCTCCAGGCTGAACAACACTAACTCTCTCAGCCTGTCTTCTTACAAGGGATGCTCCATCTTCCATCTTTGGTCTCTCTTTGTGCCTCATACTTCCTGCCTTACTTCTTTGCCAGAAATTTCCCCCAGAGCAGATGTAGGTGCTCTCAGGTAAGGGGCAGTCTTGTTGCTCTGGAGGAATTCTCCACAGCCTGAGCACAAGGCAGACTGCAGGCAACCTCACCTTTTTGAACAGAACACTGTGTGGGACCAGAATGAATGAGCAAAACTCCTGGATGCTCTATTGAAAGTTGGAGTAAGATACTCAGTGTGATTCTCTAACAAGGAAGTGATAATTTCACATGGATTGGTGATAATTGTAGTAAAGACCAGTGTGCTCTTTCTCTGAGCCAGGTCAAGGACTCAATTTCACTAATGCATCTACATTGCTTTTAAGATTGTTGGTGAAGAGATGTATAAGTGATCCTTTGCTAATGGCTGTTGCTGTGTTACTCATTGAAGGGTGGCTGCTGGCAGCTGAATAACGGTTTTACAAGATCCCACACACATTTCTGTTAACTGTACTCTTAACCACGGTAATAAAAAGCTTTCTGGTTTTCTTCTTTTAGTGTAACGAACTTGGCAAATCCAAGGCAGAAGTCATCTGTATTGCTATATATGACACAGATGTGTTGGTAGTTGGAACAGAGAAAGGAAGAGACTTCATCAATTCTAGAAAAGATTTTCAGAAGGATTTTGTTAAATACTGTAAGTACCAGTGTTGTGTTTTTTGTACTGCACGAGCTGCTTAATTTATATTGCATAGTGCTAATGACTTTGGGGAGCCCAGTTCTGTATGTCATGGTTATGTGCTGTAATTATGTGCTGATAGTGGCAGAATGATCAGAACTGTCTTTAAGAACATAAAAATGCTCAATATCACTGGTGGTCTTGAAAACATTCATTTTTTTCTCAGATAACTTGTCAAAGTAGTGCAATAAGAAGTATTTGACTGCCCAGCTTACCATACACCTTGCATTCTGCACCTTGAGTACTGTGTCCAGTTTTGGGCAAGACAGTACAAGAAGGATGGTGAGGTGCTGGAGCAGGTCCAGAGAAGGGCAACGAGGCTGGTGAAGGGCCTGGAGGATGGGTCTGATGGGAAGAGACTGAGGGAGCTTGAGGGTGTTTAGCCTGGGGAAGAGGAGGCTGAGGGGAGACCTCACTGCTCTCTACATCTATCTGAATGGAGGTTGTAGCAAGGCTGGTGCTGGTCTCTTCTCCCAAATTACTAATGATAGGATGAGGGAAAATGGCTGCAAGTTGCACCAGGGGAGGTTTAGATTGGATCTTATGAAGAAATTCTTTACTGAGAGAATGGTTGGGCACCGGAACAGTTTGTCCAGGTTAGTGGTGGAGTCACCATCCCTGGAGGTTTTTAAAAACCAAGTAGCTAGAGCACTTGAGGCCATGGTGTGGGGGTTAGGGAGGTGTTAGGATGAAGATTGGACTTGATGATCCTGCAGGTCCTCTCCAGCCATGATGATTCTGTGATTCTGGTTGTGTGTTAATTTCATCTTCTCCAAGGCTTTTTTTTTTTCACTTGTGAAGGTGTGATGAGGCATCAAACAGATAGTGAGCTACTTCTGTCAGCACAGGTGGTCGTGATTCTTCAGATCACTTCATGCCTGACTAAAACAGATGCACTTCTTTGACAAAATACTGTGTTTTAGGTAGCTATTTCATAACACTGTAGACAAAAATATGACATAATTATATCTGCATTAACTCTGTACTCCTTAACATACATCTATGGTGTAGGTTTTGTGGAACTTCAGTGTTCATAAAGCTTGATCCGTTGAGTCTAGGACAGTGTTTTTATAAGTTAGTACTCCCCACAAAGAGTCATTTTAGAACCTGATGTGTTCACCTAGGAAAGAGTCAATGGACACTGCTTAACCAATAATGAAAAGTACATTTACCTGCCTGGAGAAGCTGCAGATTAGAAGCATAGTATGAGAGAAGAATCAGTCTGACTTGACTAATTAGCTACTTCACAAGCAGTATTTGTTTTAATCTGCTCTGAAACAACCTGCTCCTTAAAATGCTGGTAGCTAAAGTCCTCCTGGACATTTTGTCTCAAAGTCACTTGTTCCTGATGGGGCTCTGGATTTTTGCCACTTGTGCTCACTAGGACAGTGACTTTCTGTGCACAGCAGTATATTTCAGGAAACTACACTCAGTTTCTGTGCTGTGAGGAGCTCTGGCTTCTCATCCATGTGTGTGTTAAGTTGTATCAGACGAGGTTTTCATAAATCCTGTGCATGTGTTTAAATCTTACGTGAGTTCTGATAACTCTGATCCTTTGCTTTGTTCCCGGGCAGTGTTTTTGTGCTGTCAGGCTGATGAGATTGAATGGCATCTGTTTTGAAAACAGCGTTTTCATTATGCTTCTTGCAGATCATCTGGTTGTGGGTCTGTGCAATTAAAGCCACCTCACCTCAGCCACTGCTCCTAGGGATTCAGTGAGTGCGTGTCTGTACTTTCTGCTGACAAAGATATTGAGAATTCCAGAAAACTGGAATTCAGAACACTGACTTGTTTAGGAATTGCATATATCCTGGTGGTGCCCTTGCTGCCTTTCACTGCTTTGGAGTCTTTAAGTTTAGAGTGCAAGATTTCTAGTCTGGAACTCAGAACTCTGGAGACAACAGTTCCCCACACACCTTGTTTGTTCAGTTAACGTGAAAGCAGTAGGCAATGTTAAACTGAAGCTCTGATGGGTGTTGTGGGAAAGTCCAGGAAGGACACAAGTCTGTGTGTTTTAAATAAGTTGGAGTTGAGCCTTTTTTGTTTCTTTATGATTAGTAAAGTCTTCCAAGGAGAGGTGTTAAATTCCATTGCTGTTAAAATTAAGCCTTTATCAATTGAGCTGGGATGGTGGTCTCTGGCACACATGATACTGATGCTGCAGAGAATTAGCTCTCCACTTGTGTTGGTCTCTTCCATTTTCTTTCAATATGGAAACAGGAGTGCTAAACATCTTTCTGGTTGTGTCTGCCCTGTTGTGATAAGCCAGCATGTTTCCAGTCTTCCACTTTTCTCGTGGCTCCTTTGTACAGTTTGTGTAAATATAAAGAGTTTTCAGAATGCGGAGGACTCAGGCTTCAAATGTGCGGCTTAGTTTTAGTCATAGGTATAATTTAGTGGGCTAAATGGAGGAAATGTATGTATGAATTCTGTGAAGGAAGTAGCATGTACACTTTTGAGCGGTATAGGACCAATAAATAAAAGTGAAAGCACCATGGCAGTTTGGTTTCCTGTGGCTTTGATTCATAAGGACTTTCACCCACATGGTTCCCTAATGCCTGGCTGCAAGGGAAGGAGGAGCTCTGGACTAACTATAGAACTAAATATAGGACTAACTAAATTCACTATAGCAATGATTTTTTAAAAAATCTTTAGTATGGGTTGTGTAGTGAGTATTGAAGAACTGGTCAAAGGGCATTAATGATTTTAAAATTGGGTCAGATGATGTATTTGCACTGTGCTTAATTAAGATGGCTCCATGCCTTGTGTGAGTGAAATGGTGTTTCCATCAGTACAGGACTGCATGTGCTTGTACACAGAACATGTTACTTGGATAACCTGCAGTGTCAGTTATTTGAGACCTGTAAGTTCAGACTATGCCTAACAAGATTGTGTTCTTCAAACACCTCCTCATAGTCAGGACATGTACACCATGGGTACTTGTGCACTGTAAGCATTTAATAATAGAATCATAGAACTTACTGGGTTGAAGCAGGTCTTGTAGTCCAACCACCCTGGAACAAGCAGGGACATCTCTGTCTGGAACAGATTGCCTAGCACCCCATCCTACCTGACCTTGAATGGCTCCAGGGATGGAGCCTTTGCTACCTGTCTAGGCAGCCTATTCCAGGGATCACCCACCCTCAGATTCAAGAACTTTTTCCTCATGTCCAGTGCCTCTAAGAAACTCAGTAACAGTAAATGTTATTAAGCAGGCATTTATTTATTGCAGCACTGGGCACATGGGGGTGTTCCTTCAAATCATGTGTGTTGTTAATTTAAAATACACATTTATTTATGTGTGTTAATTATGCATATTCATTAGGTTATTTAGAAAAGGCAGTGTTATATAAATTGGTTCTAGTAAGTCATACACATAAACTCTTCCCAGATAGAGCATGCATAGTAATGTCAAAAGGGTCTCTTGGGGGCGGTTCAGGGAACTTATCATAGTGAATTCTTTATTTTTGAGCTGATGCATTCAAAGAAATGTTGTTGCAAGCCCCCTGGTAAGCTCAAGGCCACTGTTACTGCCTCGTTATCTTAAGTCTCAAGCTCATCAAGGCCAAAGTGCTGCTCTGTTATCTCAAGTCTCATTTAGATGCGTAGTTTTCTGCAGCTGAGCTAAATTTTGTAAATCCAGTGCTGTCTCCTAAAAACTACATAATACTACAAAGGTTACATATAAAAAAGATTCTTGTTTGTACCACAGAATTCAAAAGAGATGTCTGTTATACAACAAGATTCAAATTCCTCTATATCATCAGCCTAAGTCTGCCCTTTTCCAGCTTCAAACCATGACCCCTATCATTCCCTGCCCTTGTGAACAGTCTTCCCCAGCCCTGTGACAGCCTATTTCAGGGATTGGAAGGTCTCTGTAATGTTCCTTTGGTGCCTTCTCCTCTTCAGGCTGAACAACCCCAACTCTCAGCCTGTCCCCATAGCAGAGGTGTTCCAGCCCTCTGAGCATTTTTTTGTCCTCCTCTTGACTCATTCCAACATATCCTTGTCCTTCTTGTGTTGGGGGCTCCAGAGCTGGGCACAACACTATTTCCTTCCTGCTGTGATTACCTCTAATTGTTCTGTGTATCTTGTCATGCCCCCAGTGATCCAGAAGCAGTATCTAAATGGGGTTTCTGGCTTTTCAGCTCTGAAGTGGAATATCTTAGACTTGGAACTGAGTACAGACTGAATCTCCTGACTTGGAAGCAACTCAATACCTTCTCAGTCTTACTCAGTTAACGGAGGTTATTAGTGGGTCTAACTGCTATTGGTTGTGCTTGACCTTGTTGTAATACTTACAGGACAATCTTCATCATCTTTGTGTGTAATTATGTTCTAGGATATATAGTGAAAAATGTAATCTGTAAGGAGGGGGCATCCCTATGTTGCTCAAAGGCCAATCTTTGACACCAGTGCAGCTAGTTTAAAAATACCAGTTCTTTTTGATGATAATGGGCCAGCATGGAAACTCTTTTCTCACAGTCATTTTTCTCGGGCCCTAAACTATTTTGTGGCTGAGATTTCTGAGACTTTTGCTGCCCCTGATGCTACAGAGTATTTTGGAAGTGAAAGGAGTCATTAAGTCATAGCCATAAATAGTAAATGGAAGAAAACCAGTAAGAATCGGCCAGAGGATTAGTCCTGGCAAAATACCCAGAGTTGTGTGTTTGCTGTCACATATCCATTACATGTTTTAAATTTAAATGGTGGGTCTATCTATGATTTTTGCTTGAGTTTCGGTCCTGCAATGTGTTTCAGAGTGGGTATGCCTCAACAAATGTACAGCAGAAAAAAAGGATGATGGAATAGCTGCTCTTTAGTGCTGTGCCTGTTGGGATCCTTCTCTGTTCCAAGCCAGAGCTGTTTTACACCTCTAACTCTCAACCTCTTTTTTTCATGACAGATTTCCTTCCAGCTACATGAGATTAGCCTCTTTAAAACAACCTCTGCTAAGTGCTTGTTCAGTTTGAGTGTCTGCAGAAACAGGCTCTACTCAGTCACTTAATGGGAGCTAACTCAGCCAAGGCTTTCAGTTGTGTTCCCAAGTTTTCACTTCCATTTCACTTGAGACAACTGCCACTTCTCCAAGCTGAAAGACCAGAAGATGTACAAGGCTGCCCCTAGCTGCAATGTAGCCCGTCACCATTTTGCACAGTGACTGTTCTGGCAAATATTATGTGCTTACTGTGTCACTTGGGAGTTGAGACCTTCCTTGTCTGCTAGTGGAAGGGATCCTGTCCACATTCCTAGTCCGTTTTACATTACTGTAAAATTACTTAGTCCATTTACATCAGGTTGCATCATTCCTGATGAGCGACGTGTTATTCCTAACCTGGCCACCTCTGCCTGGGATTCATCAGGGGAAAGTTTCATAACCTTTTTAGCTTGAGACAACTGTGGACATGGTGACTACTGCCTTCCTCTTATGCATCTTACCGGTGCAAAATGATCTCTGCGTTTAGCCCAGACCTCTGTGTGGCTGTAGAATCTTTGCACTATGAGTTGGTTCTGGGGGCCATTGTCTCTGTAGGGTCCTGCAAAGATGTCTGGAGTGCCCTGGTGACTAAACTTCATGGGATGACTTTCTTTGTTTAATTAAAAGCTTGAAACTTTAGGTGTTCCTGCTGGTAAGCAAGAACCTTTTGCTTTATACGTTGTGACTGCCTCTCGCACGCTGGCCTTTTGCTCCCAGTCTCTTAAAGTATTAACATCGTACTGTGTTTATTGGAAGCCCTAATTCATATTTTGCATCTGTTTCTGCCCCACCCCTAGTTTTGGCACAGTTTTTCTGTTGTGGTTTTAACAGCTTCATAAATTAACCAAGCCATGTTCATTCTTGGAACCTTGAAGAGCTTTTTTGATCTAAGATTGAAGTTTCAATTGCTTTCTATTTCATATTTGCAGAATGTTAAAGTATCTACTCTTAAAGGCTTGTTTATTTCTAATAAATCAGGTGCTTACAGATTAGTTTAGAGAGAATATTCCTAGCACTCATCAAACAATTGTAGCCACAAGTAATAAAAATAAAATCCAAAGCAATAATCCTCATATTTTGTACTATAAAAGCTGCTTCTTTTTGCCACTGTTGTCTCCACTTAAACGGTTTAGCCTGCAGTTCTCTTCTACCTAACCTTTTGAAATGCAAATAATATAGTTTTGAGCTGTCCTGTGCTGCATATATCTCATTTATTAATATGTAATCGTTAGCTGAACTCTGCATTCACAGCCTGGATCTTAGTGAAAGACAAGGAAATAATTCCTCACTTTTAGCATTACTGTGTGGCCAACTGTGCTTTTCCTTTCTTGCCTCTGTTTTCCTTTCCTTCTTTGTTTCCCCTCAGCTTACAGCCTCCTAAAAGTGCTTTACCTGTTGTGGATGATAGCCAGCCCTGGCTAGCTGTGCATTATTAATGATCTGCTTTGCAAGCCTCTTCTTATTGTATTAAGGGTGAATTAAATGCTTTTTCTGAAGTTTTAGGTTACTGGCAGTTTCCTATATGTTACAAGTCATTCTGTTTACCATAGAATCATAGAATGTGTTGGGTTGGAAGGACCTCCAAAGGTCATCTAGTCCAATCCCCTTACAGCAAGCAGGGACATCTCTCAACAGAACAGATTGCCCAGAGCCCCATCCAGCCTGATCTTGAGTGGCTCCAGGGATGGGGCCTCCAACACCTCCACCAATCTGGAAAAGAAACCTTGAAGGGTCGTTATAGGAGACTCCGTACTGAAGGGAACAGAGGGCCCAATAAGCAGACCAAACCTATTTCAAAGAGAGGTCTGCTGCCTCCCTGGTGCCCAGGTAAGGGACATGTTAGGTAAAATTCCCAACCTTGTGAGTCCTTCAGACTACTCTCCACTTCTGGTCTTTCAAGTGGGCAGTGACGATGCAACAATGAGAGGCTCACAATCAATTAAAAGAGATTTTGAGACCTTAGGACAACTACTAAAGGAATCAGGAGCTCTATTTGTGTTCTCTATCCCTCTAACATCAGTGATGGACTAGGGAATATTCAGGAAGAGCCAACAGCTCAATTCATGGCTCTGAGACTGGTGTCATCAAGATGGGTTTGGATTCTACAGTCACGGCTCGCTTTACAAGGCACCAGAGCTGCAAACAACTGATGGGATGCACTTGTCCCAGAGGGGGAAAAGGATCCTGGGCCAGGAATTGGCAGGGCTCATTAATAGGGCTTTAAACTAGGCTTGAAGGGGGAAGAGGTTAATAGTCTCCTGCTAGCTGGTGACAGAGTGGGACAGCTCACCAGAGGCAGAGGGATGGAGAGCCAATGAGGGCCCTCAACTTGCCTTGGGGCAAGCCAGGGATGATGCAGCAGGACAGTCTGAGGATATCAAGGGGAATTGGAACAAGAGGAGGACAGGGCCAGCCCAGCTGAAGTGTCTCTATGCAACTGCACAGAGCTTGGGCAACAAACAGGATGAATTAAGGGCCACTGTGCTGCTGGGATGCCATGACATAGTGGCTATTGCTGAAACTTGGTGGGATGATTCCCATGACAGGAATGTAGGGATAGATGGGTACAAGCTCTTTAGGAAGGACAGGCAAGGAAGGAGAGCAGGATGCGTTGCCCTCTATATCAGTGATCAGCTGGACTCAATGGAGTTCCACCTGGGGAAGGATGATGAGCTGGTTAAGAGTGTATGGGTTAAAATTAAAGGGAAGACAGGGGAGGGTGATGTTACTGTAGGGGTCTGCTACAGGGCACCTGACCAGCAGAACCAAGCAGTGGAGACCCTTCACAGGCAAATAGTAGCAGCTTCCAGGTCACAGGCCCTGATTCTCATGGGGGATTTCAACCACCCTGACATCTGCTGGTGGGACAACACAACAAGGCACCAGCAATCCAGGATGTTCTTGGATTGCATAAATGACAACTTCCTCCTCCAAATGGTGGAGGAACCAACA
>JAOXOE010029943.1:0-13720 GCA_028565055.1 Phoeniculus purpureus | reverse complement strand
GGCAATCTGTTCTAGTTAGAGATATCTCTGCTTGTTGTAGGGGGCTTGGACTAGATGATCTTTAGAGGTCCTGCTTGTGGGAAGGACACCTCACAGTCCTCCCCTGCAGCAAGTGCTGTCCCTCTCACTGGAGGCCCTACCCTGCTCCTCGCTCACTGACTATGGTGTACGCACAGCTGGCCCCTTTGTGTCTTGCTCCTCTCCAACTCCCAAAACATAAACCCTCACCCAATGTGTTTCACCCTCTTAAATTGATTGAGGCATTGATTGGGTCAGCCTTGACCAGAGACAGCTCAACAGAGCTTTTCGAAGCTTCTTCCAGGAGCCATGTCAGTAGCCCTCTGCTACCAAAACCTTGCCAGGCACAAACCCAGCACACTAGGCAGTATTACAAGAAAGACAAGAAACAGGCTTAAAACGGCCCTATACAGTGCTAGCCTTGGAAAGAGGAGGCGGTGGGAAACTGCAGACCTATTACCGCGGTTCAGGATTGGGAAATATTCCAGAGCAAACAATTAAACTGTGCTGGAGCTTCAGGAAGCCAGCAGGGAATGAACTAGTAACCACTGGGGGTGTTTTAGCTACAGATAGCATCGATTCAATTGAGTTTCTTCTGTGAAACAGTAACAGATTCTGTGAAGAGGAGGACAAAGTGCAGGTAAAGTGGAGGGCTTCTTTAATGTGCTTTTGGCAGTTGTCACATTCTGTTCTAGCACATGGTGCTAGAAACGGATGAAGAGCAGCTACAGAAACTGATTGGAAGGGTTACCAATATGCACCTTCAAAAAGGAGTTTCACTGGACTTCTGGATCATCAATGTTATGAGTACTAGCATGTAGTTTGCAGTCATGAGATGATGTAGGAACACTGAAAACTGAAAAAAATAAAAAGTCAGCCCAAAACTTAAAAAATAAATTGTTTGGGGCAAATAACTAACTGCAAAGGCAAGATGGGACATGTAGGAATCATAAACTGTATGGACAGGGGGAAAGGCTGCAGTGAGATACGTAGCAGTCCTTTAGAAAAAGAGTTACTGTGGAGTGTAAACTGAGAGTGACCCAGGGTGGGTGTCAGGAGGATGGAGCCAGGCTCTACTCAGTGTCATCTAATGACAGGACAAGGGGCAGTGGGTGTCAGCTGGAACATAGGAGGTTCCACATCAGTATGAATGTCCTCATCCGGTTTTTTACTCTAAGTAAGGCAGTTGGAAAGTGTTGAGAGTAATGAAAGCAATCATAAATTTAAAATTCCAGTTTACAAGGCAAGAGAAACAACGAAGAACAAAAGAGATGGGGTAAGATGAGGAGGAAGTAAGTTACCTGTTTTATTTCCAATGGCGAGAGCGAGGAGCAAGTTGCTTGAGGAAACTTCAGTAGAACTTACAGTCTAGAGTCGTGCTAGAACCAGTTGGACTTGGAAGATCCTGACAGGAGTCACTGTCATTAGAGCTTAAACTAAAGTAGTATCTGCTGGATGTGAAAGATAAGGTCAATCTGTTTTGTGGTCTAGTCCATCCTCTGCTCTCTTACAATCCCATCAGCAAGAGGAATTTGTTCTCAGCTCGGCGCGCTGGTTCTTTTACCTACGTAATTGTACCCGTGAGTGTTCTGCCGCAACAACAGTTCACAGAATCACAGAACATTGGGGATTGGAAGGGACCTCGAACGATCATCTAGTCCAATCCTCCTGCCACAGCAGGATCCCCTAGCACAGCCTGAAACAAAAGACAAATGTTAAACATGTATTTTAAGGTGTATTCCAGTCAGTTTTAGTAGTTACCAAGATGGGTTAGAACTGTCATTAGCTTCTTAGAACTGTTTTGTCAGATCATGTGCTGATGCTAATTGTAGTTTGTTGAGAAAGTCCCTTGAGAGTTGCCTTCCCATCGCTGCTGTGTGACTGCAATTCCTGTGCATTTTTCTTGACGCCTGTGAAGTTGTTAGATAAATATTGGGCCGTTTGTCTCGTGCTGTTAACTGCCACCTTCCTCCACACTTACACGGCGGTCTGTGCTGACCTGTCGCTGCTCCTCTTCCCTCAGTTCCCAACTCAGCGCACAACGGCTTTGAAGGAACTATTCAGCGATCGCATCGGCCCTCGTACGAAGACAAAGTTTGCTTTGTAGCCACAGTTAGGTTAGCTACGCCTCAGTTTATCAAGGTATGTACAGATGAAGTTTCATTTGAAACTTGGGTGTGAATTTTATGTTGCTGTTGGTCTTGTCTGTAGTTGGACAAAGAAGCCAGTCTGGTTTGTTGCTTGTAACGGAGGGCGGGGTCTTAGGTAGTATAACTCTGTCACTCTCTGTCTGTACTGTTGTTATTCAACAGCTCCGCTGTTGGAAGAGGACATTTTGCTTAACTGCTGATGTGCAATGAAGGTGTCTTTTCCAAGTCTGTATGTGGAGTTTGTAGTTTTATCAAGTGTAATCGTGTTCATCACCAAAAAGCTGTCAAATCTGCAGAGTAGTTGCTGATTGAGATTCAGATTTACATGCTTCATACAAATCCAACTACAAATCGACTATCTAACATCTCTTCTTGCAATTCAGTTGTAAAGAAAGGCCGTGAACTGTAAGTGATGCAGAACTGTCAGTCGTGTAGAACTCCTTGATAATTTAAATGCTCTGTAAGTCCAATGCACAGACGCCTTAAGCTGAGGATTATTGGTGGTAGCCTCTGAAGCCACAGTCTGTGTAGTTTGCACTTTGAAGCGATAGTAAGGAGCCCAGGGAGAAGTCATTCCTGTGTGACTTGGTCTAGGTGGTCCTGCTCTGGCAGGGGGATTGGACTAGATGATCTTTCGAGGTCCCTTCTGATCCCTGGTGCTCTGTGTGAACTCTGTCAGGCAGAATAGCAAAGGGATCTCTCCAGAGTGCATGCAAGAGGAAGTTTGTTGTTTATTTGTCCTGAAGCCAGTAAAATCTTTCATCTGCAACTTTTCTTCCCTTGTGGGCCTAAGTAATGTCCTTCCTGTTAAACCTACAGTTGGCAGAGACATTAAATGTGTGGTTTTGCTTCCTGAAGTACTTGGGTGAAAAAAGTCCGGGTTTGCAGTGTTTGCAGATATTTTTGTGTTAAAATACCTGACAGTTTAGAACCTACTGTAGTAAAACTGCTGTGTCTTCAGCTTCTGGAACAAGCCATACTGAGGTTGAAGAATCTATAGTGTGATCTTTCAGGTCTCCCAGTCTCCTGCTGGCAAAAGCCTTGACAGATTATACCTGGCCAAAGTTTCGTTCCTCTGTCTGAACTTCTGAGCTCCTAGTGCTTGCATGTTGCAGGGGTTTTAAGATCCTCTCAAGGGTTTAGACTGGTGCTGCCTATCTGGGAAAGCTTGCTGTGAAGAAGAGTAACATTAGAGTGAGGACTTTGAATCTGAAAATGCTTCTTAATACTCTTTTGGCCACAAATGTTGCTCCCCTGAAGAGATTTGGCTCTCCACATCCTTTAAAATGTTTGTCTTGGGGTTTGGCTGGTAAATGACTCAATCCTCCTGAGAATGCATTGAATAATCCAGCCCAAAGGATTCTAACAGAGTATTTCTTGTTATAAACATCAGTCCGTGCTTTCCTAGGTGCCTTCTTCACAACTTGAACAAGTTCAACAAGGGCAAGGGTCTGTACCTGGATCGAGGCAGTCCCATACACAAATACAGACTGGGAGGAGAAGGGATTGAGGTCAGCCCTAAGGAGAAGGACCTGGGGGTGGTGGCGGACCAGAAGTTTAGCGGGAGCCACCAGTGTGCACTGGAAGCCCAGAAGGCAAATCGTGTCCTGGACTGCATAAAAAGAAGCAGTGACAGTTGGTTGAGGGAGGTGATTCTCCCCCTCTACTCTGTACTTGTGAGACCCTCACCTGGACTCCTGTGTCCAGTTCTGGAGTCCTCAACGTAAGAAGGACACACAGCCCCTGGAAGGTGTCCAAAGCAGAGCAACTCAAATGATCAGAGGGTTGGAGCTCCTCCCCTATGAGAACAAGCTGAGCTAGTTGGGATTGTTCAGCCTGGAGAAGAGGAGGCTCCCAGGTGACCTTTGAGCAGCTTTCCAACAGCTGAAGGGGGCTACAAGAAAGCTGAGAGACGGCTTTCGACAGGGATGCGTAGAAAGAGAAAAAGGGGAAGGGATTCCAGACTTGAAGAGAGGAGCTTGAGGTTGAACATGAGGAACAAATTCTTTTCTGTGAGGGTGGTGAGATGCTGGAACAAGTTGCCCAATGCAGTTGTGGCTGCCCCATCCCTGTCAGTGTTGAAGGGCAGCTTGTCTGGGGCCCTGAGTAACCTGCTCTAGTGAAGGTGTCCCTGCCTGTGCAGAGGGGTTGGAACTGGATGATCTTTATGGTCCCTTCCAACCCTGGCCATTCTGTGATTCAACAAGATGCCTTTTTGAACAAGGTAGTTACTTCCCAGGGGTATTTGGCAGTGCAGTATCTGCAAGTCATTTCTGTGAATGCACTGAGCAATCAGATACTAGCCCACTGCCAGCTCTTCCCTGACAACCCTGTTCTACTGTGATTTTACCACTTGCACTTCAGTTACATTTACTTTTGTTTGCACTTGTGCCAAAATAATTAAAGACAAATTAAAAGTCCCAAGGATGTCTGGTTGCTCTGTCATTTTTGGCTTTGCTATGGATGGTGCTGCATCAAGTGCGGTGTCCTGAGGAAAGCAGGTGAGCTTTGAGTTGTAGGGATACTTTCTTACCCCGAAAGTCACCTGAAGAGCCATAAATTTGTGCCCAGAGTAATTTTGTGCACTGCCTCCATCAACTGACTCAATTTCTAATCATCCTCCATAGATGAAGGTGATAAGAAACCATTGCCTCAGCATGTTCAGATTTTTCTTTCCTAGAAAGAAGTCTTGATAGACCTGTAAAATACCCACTGAAACTTTCTGTGTTACAGCCTGAAAGAATGAAAAGGAAGGTGGTCCCTTTGTAGGATCAACAGTTAGTCTTCTACTGTGTTTCCCCTCAGGACTCCTTCAGTTACAGATGTTAACAGAGCAGCAGTGTGCTAGTCTGTCCACATCTCTCATGAATATTGTGTCAGTGCAGCAGAGGCTTCCATACTGTAGTCTGTAGGAAAGGGTTGTGGTAACTGAGCATCAATAGATTGTACATTGTACAGGACAAGGGGAAATGGGTGTGAGCTGGAACGTAGGAGGTTCCACATCAATATGAGAAGGAACTTCTTCCCAGTGAGGGTGACAGAGCACTGGAAGGGGCTGCTTAGGCAGATTTTGGAATCTCCTTCTCTGGAGATGTTTAAAACCTTCCTGGGCATGTTCTTGTGCGACTGGATCTAGGGAATCCCGCTGTGTCACGTGGGTTGGACTAGATGATCTTTCAAGGTCCCTTCCAATCCCTGATGTTCTGTGGTTCTATGACTACTGTTGCAGACTCCTACAAGGGTGACAAACACGTGCAGGTGTGGAAGAACAAGTTTTGCTGATTTCTTATTGTAATTCTTTGAAGGCTGTTTGCCCCTGTCCCATTGGCCACCTTTCTTCTTGTAAGGCAGTACTAGAGGGCTTTGCAGAAGGATGTGGGGGTACTTGGCTCCTTCAGTGCCTCAGCATGAGGCACAGCGCTTGGTGGGACAGTTGTACCTGTCTGGGAGGAGACGATGGAAATGAAGTGACGTGCACTGATTGCACATGTGGGCAGGATGCCTTGAGAATTTCTTGGAATAATGGCAATGAAATAAATCTCTTAATATTTCTCATGTTCTCAACATCAGTGTGTTATTCATGGTGTGTGTTTGTGCCCTCGAGCAGCAGAGTACTCTGTATTCACTAAATTCTTAAACTCAGAGTAATTGTCTGGCTAATGTTAGAGCTTCCTCGTTACAAGTGTGTTCTGTAATCCAGGTGTCTGGTGGGAGTGTTTGATCTCTTCATTTGCTTGTTCCCAGTTGAAAGCAGCAGCTGTTGATTTCTGCTCGTACTACTGTGTTTGTGGATACTGAGCTTGAGTTTAATCTCTCGCCAGGGTTGTTCCATTTAAATCAGCTGAGTTATCAGCCTAGCACAGATGGAGTCTCCTTTTCTGGAGACATTTTAAACCCTCCTGGACATGTTCCTGTGCGACTTGCTCCAGGTGATCCTGCTCTGGGAGTGGGATTGGACGAGATGATCTTTTGAGGTCCATTCCAATCCCTGATGTTCTGTGATTCTGTGAGATTAGACTCAACCTCATTACTCTGCATCTAAACAAGCGAGAGCAATATGAAGCTGTCTAAAACCACCCTAACTGTTGTGGAGTTATCTGCTAACTGTAGGTGAGTCTGCGTTTCGCAAGAGCTGATCGCCTAGACTAGAGCAGTTTTGAGAGAGCTTTTTATTTTTTTACTTTTTAGGAAATGTGCACTGTTGAAGAACCCAATGAAGAGTTCACATCTAGACATAGCTTAGAATGGAAGTTCCTATTCTTGGATCACAGGTGCAATTCCTTCTCTGTATAGCAGCAATAGTAGCCGAATCGCAGCGCTGGCTACAATATTTAGCGTTCACTAAATCAGCATTACCTACTCATAGCTTGTCTTTGGTTTCGTGCGTGTAATTTTTTTTCAGAGCGCTATACTATAAAACCAGCAAACTTTTTAGTAATTAGATCATTCTGCCGGGGTTTTCGGTGTGAAAATAAAATGACATGACATTTTTGTGTTAATTAGGGCACCTCCGATAATAGGTTATCTTCCGTTTGAAGTGTTGGGAACATCAGGCTATGATTATTATCATGTGGATGATCTAGATAACCTGGCAAAGTGTCACGAGCACTGTGAGTATGACTGAGTTGCTACAGTGAGCAAGTTTGCTTTATCGATGTTTGCTTAGATCGTGCGACTGATGCAGTGTGATGTTGTAATATCTTTGAGTGGAGTGTCTTCCCTCCCATTCGTTTGCCATCACTGCAGTGATCCTGCTCTGACAGGGGGATTGGACTGGATGATCTTCCGAGGTCCCTTCCAATCCGGAGTGTCTTTCCTCTCATTCATTTGCCATCACTGCAGTGATCCCACTCTGGCAGGGGGGATTGGACTGGATGATCTTTCAAGGTCCCTTCCAATCCGGAGTGTCTTTCCTCCCATTCATTTGCCATCACTGCAGTGATCCCACTCTGGCAGGGGGGATTGGACTGGATGATCTTTCGAGGTAACTTCCAATCCCTAATGTTCTGTGATTACTGGTCTTCCTATTTTTCCTTTAGACATGGAACTACACGATAGAATTAACCTTTTTAGAGTTCTGAGTTTTCATTGTAAACTGGATAGCACAGCACTAATGCTTCCCCAGCTCACAGAGTCACAGAACATTAGAGGCATTTAACAGGCTCTGTGAAGTTCAATAAACGATTTATGCACATAACAGAACAAACTGTTTAGCTGTGCTCTTCTTTCTAAAGCTGTATGTAACCCCTTTCCATACAAAATTTGCACAGTACATTAAAAAGTTCCTAAAAATGGAAGCCTGACTTCTGCAGTTGTATGAAAAATGCAGGGTAGTTGGTTTTTAAATGAAACCCCCAGTTCAAAACCTTAGCCGATGCCATCATACTGGGTGTAGAGATTATTTTAAGCACTGGAATGGGCTGCCTAGGGATGTCGTGGAGTCTCCTTCTCTGGAGACATTTAAAACCCTCCTGAACTCCAAGTTCCTGTGTGGCTTGGTCTAGGTGGTCCTGCTCTTGCAGGTAGATTGGACTAGACGGTCTTTTGAGGTCCCTTCCAATCCCTGATGTTCTGTGATTTGGTGAGATACGAAGCTGGGAAATAGTGTTTAGTATCTAAGTGAAAAAGAAAGACAGTAAACTTTATTCTTCACTTTTATAGTAATGCAATATGGGAAAGGGAAGTCCTGTTACTACAGATTCCTTACAAAGGGACAGCAGTGGATTTGGCTACAAACACATTACTATATCACGTATCATCAGTGGAATTCCAGGCCCGAGTTTATTGTCTGCACACACACCGTTGTAAGGTAAGTGTTTCTTTAAAATCTGTAGTAGATTTAATTAAAGTGGGGACTGACCTGCTGGAGAGCAGTGTAGGAGAAGGGGACCTGGAGGTCCTGGTGGACAGCAGGATGGCCAGGAGCCAGCAATTTGCCCTTGTGGCCAAGAAGGCCAGTGGCATCCTGGGGTACCTCAGAAGGGGATGGTTGGCAGATTGAGAGAGGGTCTCCTCTCTCTCTACTCTGTCACAGATGTGAGACCACATCTGGAGTATTGTGTCCAGTTGTGGGCCCCTCAGTTCCAGAAGGACACAGAGCTGCTGGAGAGAGCCCTGTGATTCTGATGACGTGGGAGGTGTATTGCTGGTCTCTTTGGAGTTAAAGAAACCATAGCAGTTTAAAGAATCCCTGGAAAACTTGCTGAGATGCTTCGTGAGCAACGTCGCTGTGGGGAGCTGAGTGTTTGAGGTACTTTTTGAAACCATCCAGGAATAATACTAATTGTGTTTTTTTGTTTCTTCTAGTTACGCAGAAGTTAGAGCAGAAAGACGACGAGAACTTGGTATTGAGGAGTCTCTTCCAGAGATCACAGCAGATAAAGTGAGTGTCTTACATCATTCTATTTTACCTTTTCTTTCTCTCATACTAAGCAACTACGCAGCCACAAGAAGTGTTTTATCCTCTTACAGATAAAGTAATTATTTTAATCTCAACAAAAATTAGCATTTAACAGTATCAGAGACACCGAGGAAGGATGTTTGTTTAACTGTGTTCTGCCCTGAACACTTAACTTCCTCTTTTCAGAAGCTGACGTGCCTGGAATTTTTACATAACATCCCTAAGTCCTTACTAAGATCTGATTCCTGCAGAGTTTGGTTCACAAATAAGTGCTCTTCCTTACCATAAGTACCCATCACCTTTTCTTAAAACCTAAACCAAGGTCAGCGTAGAAGGATGACTTAAAAGGAAGCAGAAGCTGTTTCTTTGTGTGACTGCCTCACTGCTTGAGGAGTACATGGAATTGATGTAGAATTAACTCAGGAAACTCTCACAAGTCTTGGCTGAGCCAGCTTGTGCAGATGTGCTCTCGTGTTTTGCCCTGGCACTTCAATGTCGTTTTCCCTTGGCCCTTCAGCAAGGTTCATTTGGCAGGGCTTCTTCCAGTAGAATTAATTCATCCTTCCTAAAAAGAATAAGCAGCTCACCCACTACACGGGTGGTCAGAGTGAGCTGAGTTGCTACTGAAGTTGTTCCGCTCAGCAGTCAGTTTGTGGCCAGTATCTGCGTGCGTGTTTGTTTCTGTGCTTAGATGGCTTTGGCTGGGTTTCATTTCCGAGGATAAAAGTGGAAGTTGGCACCTCAAGCAGAAACTGAACTCATGGAGATCGAACAGGCCCCAGTCACCTGTGTGAGGGGGTGGTTAGACACACTATGGCCATAGATACTTGCTGACAGAAATGTACACGGTCTGCTCAGGCAGGTTAAGTAATTGCTGTTTGTCTGTATCTCTGCAGAGTCAGGACTCTGGGTCTGACAATCACATAAACACAGTGAGTCTCAAAGAAGCGCTGGAAAGGTTTGATACCAGCCCCACACCTTCCGCTTCCTCCAGGAGTTCAAGAAAATCTTCACACACTGCAGTATCCGACCATTCGTGTAAGCACCAACTGTTGACTATATAATTGCCCTCCTGGTGAAGGCTTTCTGTGCTCTGAGTTAAATGCATGACCGGCAGTTACGATGCGTGCAGATGAAAATGTCCTTTTTGCTGCTTCAGAGATCTGCTCAGCACTCTGATCTTCAGAGGTCGTGTGGTGATTTTCACTTGTAAACAATAGCAGACCCTAAACCGCCCTGATTCGGTCCATCAGATTGCACTGTTGTTGAACAGTCAGGGTGAAGGGTCCAACCCTTAAGCTTTGTTGTCTTGCTGA
This sequence comes from Phoeniculus purpureus, assembly GCA_028565055.1. NCBI lineage: Eukaryota > Metazoa > Chordata > Aves > Bucerotiformes > Phoeniculidae > Phoeniculus > Phoeniculus purpureus. The sequence goes on along the minus strand of JAOXOE010029943.1, from coordinate 3,836 downwards.
GAAGCACCCTGTGATGTAGTGATTGCAGTCCTGAGCCAAGGTGCCTGTTAACGTGTCTCTCTCTGTTGTGACTCTGAACACTGTCAGCGACGCCAACTAAAATGACGGTGGACACTAGCACTCCTCCAAGGCAAAGCTTATCGGGTCACGAGAAGACTGCGCAAAGAAGGTCATCTCTGAGCAGTCAGGTAACTTTTCAGAGAACGCTTTTACGATTAGTAAGCATCATCCACCTTTTAAGAGGTGATCCCTCAATCCAAGTAGCCTTCGGTTTAGTATCTTCTGAATCATGTCATCCGTGTGCAGCTTCCAAACTTGTTGAAGAAGTTTTTCTCTTAATTCAAGGAAGACCTTTTGAATAGTCGTAATTTATGTTTTCCCTTGTTTTATACCTGCTGCTTTGAGATACTTTTGGCGTTAGGAAAGTCACAGCTGTAAAAAACGCGTAGAATTGCTCTCATGTTCTTAACTCTCTTATATTTGAGGTTAGGAAACTTTTACTTGTGTTTGTCCTACGTTCATGTGATACTGTTTTGGCAGTGACACTTCACGTACAGAAATATTTCATGGCAAGTGTGAAGTTCATTCTCTTCTAGTTATGAATCTTTGTCTTAAATCCTAGTCTTTAAGCTCCCAGTCTCTTGGACAACCAGTCGCACAGCCAACGATATCCCAGCCTGCAACTTTACAGCTCCCGTCTGGCATTTCCCAGGTACTGATTGAAGTGGTTTATTGTTTATTATTCTTCAAACACTCTTCTTCTGAAGACCAGGTTAATTGCTTTTTCAAGAACTGACTTCACAGAAGCACAGACTTACTGAGGCAGGAAAAGACCTCTAAGGTCATTGAGCCCAGCCTAGGACCTAACATCACCATATTGGCTAGACTGTGGCACTAAGTGCCACAGCCAGGCTGTCACAGAATCACTGAGTTATTGAGGCTGGAAAAGACCTCTGAGATCATCCAGCCCAGCTCATGGCTTCACATCACAACAACCTAGGCCATGGCACCAAGTGCCACAGCTAGGCTGTCCTTAAATACCTCCAGGGATGGGGACTCCACCAGTGCCCTGGACAGTCCAGGGTCTGATCACCCTTTCCATGAGGAAGGGCTTCCTAACATCCAACCTAACCCTCCTCTGGTGCAGCTTCAGGCTCTGCCCTCTTGTCCTGTTGCTGGTTGACTGGGAGAAGAGCCTGACCCCCACCTGACTAAAACCTCTCTTCAGGTAGTTGTAGAGAGGGAGTAGTTTTCACCTGACTCTCCTCTAGGCTAAACACCCCCAGCTCCCTCAGCCTCTCCTCATCAGACTTTCCCTCCAGTCCCTTCCCTAGCCTCATGTGCCAAAGTCACCCTTAACACTGTTCTCTTGAAACAAGCCCATTTCCCAATTTGACCTTTCCCTCGTGCGGGTGGTTTTCAGCCGTGGCCATGTGAAACACTGCTTAAGGTGTTTTAGGACATGAATTGAAAAATCCATCAACTGGGCTTCAACTTTGCCCACGCGTGCTTGTGGTACGAGGCAGCTTAGTCTACAAAACACCTCTGTGAAATAACAACAGTGGAATCGGGTACAACCAAAGATCTATGGCCTGTAGCTGGGGTATAGGTGTGAAAGGTGACAGTCACTTGTGTCTGGGGAGAACAGAAGCAGCAAACTGGTTCTCTGTGGGCTCAGCCTTCAGCAGTTTGGGACTGAGAGTAATCCCAAACTGTCTGCATCTGTTTCAGCTCTGGATTAAACTTTATTGTAAACTGGTTCAATTCTAATGTTTAACCTGGGAGCTTGAACCTGCTCAGCACCATGTAAATCACTGGGGTTTTTTATAGCACGTTGGTCATTTGGACAGCAGTTAATTGCTTTTGGTATGGGGCTGTTGTCTTTAGTTCACCAGTTGTGATGCATCAGTTAAAAGTGAGTGCTGTCATGTTTTATAACTAATGAATTTGACCTCAGGTGATGGTTATCAGCAGTTTAAAAAGCAGCGCTTGGTTTCTTTGCTGCTGTGGAGGAGCGTATCTACTGCTTGTAAATAAAATGTCATTACTCTTGCTCAGCTTTTAATTTATTCATTGCACTACAGCCTGTGTTTCAGTTTTCAGCTCAGTTAGGAGCTATGCAGCACCTAAAGGATCAGCTGGAGCAAAGAACTCGCATGATCGAGGCCAATATTCATCGGCAGCAGGAAGAGTTGCGCAAGATCCAAGAGCAGCTTCAAATTGTCCATGGCCAAGGACTCCAGGTGAGTTAGCGTAACTCTTAGAGGTTTGATTTGTAGAGAGTTTAAGCATCTAAAATGAGACTCGGACCTCCTCCCCGCTGTCAACTGCCATCTGGACCTAATGTGTCTAAAGTCCTTAGCACCTGAGCTACTGCTCCCGAGGCACCTGCTGCTCTGCTTCTATCTGCAAGTGCCCCAGAGTATTTTTTCAGTGTTGAGTGGCTCAAGCCTAGCTTGTGCCTAAATCTAATTGTAAAAGGATGCAGTGATGGTTGTTTCTTGCAGTGTTTTACAGTCTTTAGATTATTACACAGAATCACAGAACATTAGGGATTGGAAGGGACCTCAGAGATCATCTAGTCAGATGATGCCATAGCAGGGCCACCTAGATCAAGTCGCACAGGCACATATCCAGGCAGGTTTTAAATGTCTCCAGAGAAGGAGACTCCACAACACCCCAGGGCAGCCCCTTCCAGGGCTCTGTCACCCTCACTGGGAAGAAGGTCCTTCTCAGATTGATGTGGAACCTCCTCTGTTCCAGCTCACACCCACTGCCCCTTGTCCTATCATTAGATGGTACTGAGCAGAGCCTGACTCCACCATTCACATATTTATCAACATTAATGGGGTCACCCCTCAGTCTCCTTTTGTCCATGCTCAAGAGATGCAGCTCCCTCAGCCTTTCCTCCTCAGGGAGATGCTGCACTCCCTTCATCATCTCTGTGGCTCTGCGCTGGACTCTCTCCAGCAGCTCTGTGTCCTTCACAGAATCACAGAACATTAGAAATTGGAAGGCACCTCAAAAAATCATCTAGTTCAACCCCCTGCCAGAGCAGGATCACCTTCTTGAACTAAGGTGCCCAGAACTGGACACAATATTCCAGTGTAAATATATCCAGGGTTTAAATATATTGGGGTAAAATATATGGGGTTTACATGGACAACTGGACTAGATGATCTTTCCAGGTCCCTTCCAATCTCTGATGTTCTGTGATTCTGTGATAAAGTAGACGGGGGAGAAAGGAAATGATGATTTTTTTTTTAAATATAAAAAAACCCTAAAACTCTGTTTCTTTCTCCTATCTAATTAAATTTTTAAGATCTCCCTTTTTAAAGAGCATATGGGACACAGATTTCCTCATCATCTGGGGATCACTTAGATACGTGTCTGCGTGCTATTCGAGTTCTGGCTGATGAAACTGTTGTGCGTAGCAGAAGTTTCCTGGGATGTTTTTATAGACAACCATGGACAGGAAGGGCTCTGATTTTATGTCTTTGGAATCAGCTAGTGATTTGATAACATCGTTCTTCACTACTCTTCACTATCCACAAACTTCCATCCTCTAGTTGAGATGTCCTTTGCTTCTTGTGGTTTGAGAGATCTCTCTTCTTGACCTCCCCTCTCCACACATCCTAGTCCTAGCTCGTCTGGAGTGTTGTGTCCAGTTCTGAGCCCCTCAGTTCAAGAAGGACTTGGAGCTGCTGGAGGGAGTCCAGCGTAGATCCATGAAGATGATAGAGTGGAACACCTCTCTTATGAGGAAAGGCTGAGTGAGCTGGGGCTCTTGAGCTTGGAAAAAAGGAGACTGAGGGGTGACCCCATTAATGTTGATA
>JAOXOE010029942.1:0-13721 GCA_028565055.1 Phoeniculus purpureus | reverse complement strand
AAGTTCCTTCTTAGGTTGATGTGGAACCTTCTATGTTCCAGCTTACAACCATTGCCCCTCGTCCTATCACTACAGGACACTGAGAACAGCCCAGTTCCATCCTCCCGACACCCACCTCTCACATATTTGTAAACATTTATAAGGTCACCCCTCAGCCTCCTCTTCTCCAAGCTAAGGAGACCCAGCTCCCTCAGCCTCTCCTCATGAGGGAGGTGCTCCACCTCCTTTATCATCTTCGTTAAACCTCCCCTGACACAACTTGAGGCCATTTCCCCTTTTCCTATCATTAGGAATTTGGGAGACCAGCACCAGCCTCTCTACAACCTCCTTTGAGATAGCTGTGTAAAGCAATAAGGTCTCCTCTCAGCATCCTCTTCTCTAGACTAAATAACCCCAGTTCCCTCAGCCACTCACCATTGGCCCTGTTCTCCAACCTTCTCCCCAGCCTCGTTGCCCTTTTTTGTGGCCCTGCTGCAGCCCTTCAATGTCCTTCTGATCCTGTGGCACCCACTACTGCAAGTATTAATACTGTTTTTCAGTCAAATACAGAGAAACACATTTGGTCAATACATTTATGGTGATTATTTTTGCTTAGGTCAGTGTTTCTGACAAAGACAAGCCAGTCACTACAAATCTGTGTAGTATTAGTCAACACTTTGGTAAAACAAACCAAGAGCTTCCTCTTAATGCTTTGAGATCAATGGCTAGATGCTACAAATTCAGGGGGAATGATTTAATTCCTCAAAACTACCATCTACTATAAAAATATTTAAATATTAACACGTTAAGAGTATTTTCATTTTTAACCACAAGACAATGACCACATGCAGTATTGTAAAGGAGGAAGCACCAAGCACTTCCATTAAATGTGGGAATTGCCACCACGTATGACAGCGCTCAAGCCTTTTCTTCTTCCTGCTCTGTCTCCCCTGAATCACAGAATGATTGAGGCTGGAAAAGACCTCTGAGCTCACCCAGCCCAGAACAGCACCTAACATCACCTCACTGGGCAGACCAGGGCACTCAGGGCCACAGCCAGGCTGTCCTTCAACACCTCCACGGATGGCAACTCTACCAATGCCCTGGGCAGTCCAGTCCCGGCTCTGATCACCCTTTCTGAGAAGAAAGGCTTCCTAACATCCAATCTAACCCTCCCCTGGCAGCTTCAGTCCCTGTCCTCTCATCCTGGTGCTAGTTGTTTGGGATAACAGCCGACTGTAATCTCCCTGCAGGGAGCTGGAGACAGGGAGAAGGTCCCCCCTGAGTCTCCTCTTCTCCAGGCTAAACGCCCCCATCTCCCTCAGCCTGTCCTCATCAGACTTTCCCCTGTAGTTGTGCTGGGTGTGTGGAGGGAGCACTACTGGGACAGCTGACCCAGAGTGACCACCAGGCCACATAAACGTCATGCTCAGCAATAAAGGTCAGGAAAAAGAGGAACAGGGGACATTTGGGGTTACAGCATTTGCCTTGCCAAGGAGCTGCTACGTGTGATGGAGCCTGGCTTTGCAGAGAGCTGCTGGACCTCTGCCTGTTGATGGGAACTGCTCAATGAACCCCTTGTCTGGCTTTGCTTCACTTATTCAGCTGTCTGGATCTGAGCCCATATGTTTTCTGCCCTTCATATTCTCCCCCTCATCCCGCTGCAGGTGAGCACACGGCCAGGTGGGGATTTAACAGCCATCTGGGGTTAACCCACTACATCAGACACAGAGAACTAAATAAGATGCATCTAAACCTTTTCTCAAACCCATTATTCCTTGTTCTGATTGTTAAGAGTCAAAGCCATCTCACCGCGAAAAGCACTGAAGTGGGAAGAGGCTGTTGACTGTGTCAGCACACAAAGGTCACATCAGTGGAGCTGATGTCTGCCAACTCAGCAAACGCAGTTCCTCCACTGCTGTTCCAGCTAGTGCTCTGCCAAGTCAAGCACCGTGCAACAGAAGTTTCACACTGAGTGTAGTACACACCAAAGCTCCTACAGGAAACCTTTTCACATTAACTTTCTGTGCTTTGAATTACAGAGTTACTTCAAGAGTTGTTCTTTCTGAGGTGGTGTGAATGTTTTAAGAGTTATACTGTTCCCTCAAACTGCCTAAAAGATACTTCCAAGATACTGGAAGTCACTGATTTGAAAGGCATTTACTTCTTAACTCAACCAGAAGCTTCTAAACTATTGAAATAGGAACTAGAGAAAACTTTGCAAGTTTCTATAATGTTGAAATAGGAATTTAAGGAATGGCACTGGAATGGGCTGCCCAAGGTGGTGGTTGAGTCCTCACCCCTAGATGAGTTTAAAAGTCACTTAGATGTGGTGTTGGGGGATCTGGTTTAGGGGTGACCTTGTAGCATAGGGTTGACGGTTGGACTCGATGATCTCAAGGGTCTTTTCCAACCTGAACGATTCTGTGATTCTATGAATCTTGACAACACGTTTCTGTATTACTGAAATAGGAACGTAAGGAGCCTTGATCATAAGTTCCTATCTATTCTGCTTTAAAAGCTGAACAGAATCTGTAAGTTTAATTTGTGTGTTTTCTGCAGACAAGTTTGGGGTTAAAGTTGAAAGGAGAAGTTTCCGCCTCCTTTCCTCTATCCTACCCAGTGACCTCTGCCTTCCTCCTTCCTCACTTCTCCATCTCAATGTCTATTAGGGGCTATGTCACTGCTGCTGAGAGAAAATGTTATCGCTTCTGAAGACATGTGGGAGTAACCATCAAGATTACTTATCTCTGTTCAACTGGAGAGACTGTGAAGATTGAAGATTTACGAGGACTGAGGCTGAAGTCAGACAACCGCCGTGATTTCAGAGGAGCAGAAACCATCTGTGGTGAGGACGTCCATGTGTCTGTCTTACGTGAGGTTTTTCTCTGACGTGTGGAGTTCGGGGAGTGACTTAAAATGTCTTGTTCATCTCCAAACTGAGCCTGTTGTTTAACTGCCTGCAGATTCGTCAGTGGGTTTGTTAAACCCTCCTTTTGTGTCCGATGCTTTAGCTAAAAATGTTGATTAAAATATAGTCGGAGTCTCTGAATCACCATGTTAACTGTTGACCCAGGTGGGACACAGGGGTTCCAGAGAAGGATCCACACTACACTACCACTACCCTATTGAAATAGGAGTCCAAGGAGCCTTGCCCAGATGCTTCTGGTCAAAGCTCCTTGGATACCTATTTCAACAATACTAATTAGAAAGATATTATTTATATTAAGATTGTATTTAAAGAACAACCCCAGGTATCAGTACAGGGTGGAGACTGACCTGCTGGAGAACAGCATAGGGAAAAGGGATCTGGGGGTTCTGGTGGCCAGCAGCATGTCCAGGAGGCAGCAATGGGCCCTGGTGGCCAAGAAGGCAAATGGCATCCTGGGGTGGATCAGAATTGGGATGGGGAGAGGTTCTCCCACTCTGCTCTGCCCCGGTGAGACCACATCTGGAATCTTGTGTCCAGTTCTGGACCCCACAGTTCAAGAGAGACATGGAACTGCTGGAGAGTGTCCAGTGCAGAGTCACAAAGATGATGGAGTGGAAGATCTCCCTGATGAGGAAAGGCTGAGGGAGCTGGGCTTCCTGAGCTTGAAAAAAGGAGACTGAGAGGTGACCTCAATAATGTTAATATGAGAAGGGTAAGTGTCAGGAGGATGAAGCCAGGCTCTGTTCAGTGGCATCCAATGATAGGACAATGGGCAATGAGTGTAAGCTGGAACAGAGGAGATTCCATATCAATGTGGAATTGTCACCCAGTGAGGGTGACAGAGCCCTGGAAGGGGCTGCCCAGGTGGGTTTGTGGATTCTCCTTTTCTGGAGATGTTTAAAATCCACCTGGGCATGTTCCTGTGTGACTGGATCTAGGGGATCCTGCTGTGGCAGAGGGATTGGACTGGATGATCTTTCAAGGTCCTTTCCAATCCCTAATGTTCTGTGATTGCAAACTTCCGTGGGAATGTGATGCACCTAGGACCGAGGTTTTTCTCTCCCATCAGTCCATGCTAGATATCCATCCCATCCCGATAGGTGTCTCTACACCTGATCGCAGGCAAATCCTGTTGAATTTTGCAACCCAATATTTGAAGCTGATGCTTTTCTTGGAGTAAAAAGGTCTAATTCCTGTGGTTAACAGGAAACTACCTGAGATATGATGCTGCCTTATTTAACGTTTCCTACTGTTTGCCATCAGACTTAACACTGACTGCTGCTGTTAGTGCTCAGCTGAGAGATCTTTTTTCAGATGGAGGCACCTGGCCAGAAGAGGAGTCTGATGCTGGCACACAAGAGCCACAAACCTTACCCTGCAGCTTGAGGTTTGTTCCAGACAAGTCACAAACAGCTCAAAGCAAATAATGTCTTGCTGTCTAGACCCTCAAGCCAGGAGGGTGTTTCTTTCTTGGAAAATGGCAGAATCTGAGTAATCTAGTAGGTAAACAAGAATTTGCAACACTATAGGCGTATTTATTTTTCATTCCAAACACAAAGATCAAGAGCTAGTGTTTTCCCCTCTGGAAAATCCCATATGTGCAGATCAGGTGCTAAAAGGAGGTGCTGGGAAGAAATTAATAAAAATCTACTTTGCTGTGCTAGGAAACGAGATTTCTTACTTCCAGATGAAAGTGTGACCCATGTGGCTACATCAATGACTTCTGAGTATTTGTTTTAATACTAGGTTTGATAGTGTGAGGACTGGACCCGGATCCAGCTGTACAGTGGAAGATGCAGAGCCACATGTCCATTTCCACCTGGACCAGTAATGGGGGAGAAAGGAAAGGAGAATAACTTCTGTGTGGGAGAATGATGGACTTTTGGACAGTTGACAGAAAATACTGTACTTAGTAAGGAAAGAAACCCTGTGAGGGTGACAGAGCACTGGAAGGGGCTACCCAGGGTGGTTGTGGAGGCTCGTTTTCTAGAGACATTTAAAACCCACCTGGCCATGTTCCTGTGTGACTTGGTCTAGGTGATCCTGCTGTGGCAGTGAGATTGACTGGATGGTCTCTCGAGGTCCCTTCCAGTCCCTAATGTGCTGTGATTCTGTGTTTTGGGAATTTTCCTTCTGTTTTCCTACTAAGTGCCTGAGTTAGGCAAGATTCTATAATCTTGAATAGCTTTTACAAGCTGTTGTTTTCTGCAGGACAAGCTGTGCTGAACTGAAATGGGGAGCGCTGGAGGCTGAATTGCTGTGAGGCAGTTGTGGATGTGAGTGCTCAGAGTTTACTGGAGATTTGCTCAAGCGTTGCTTCATGTCCAGTGCTCTGCAGCACACGGAGTACTTGTGCTCCTCCTCAGAGCAGTTGTGGCCATGAAACAGGTACAGACTGGCTGATTTCCCTGAATTCAGAGAAGACTGAGGTTGCCACCAGGATCTCAGTGAGATTTGCCTTTAGGCAAATCCTTCTTACAGTGGTGGGTGACAGAGCACTGGAGGGGCTGCCCAGGGAGGGTTGTGGAGACGTTTAAGACCCGCCTGGCCATGTTCCTGTGTGACTTGGTCTAGGGGATCCTGCTGTGGCAGAGGGATTGGACTAGATGATCTTTTGAGGTCCTTTCCAATCCCTAGTGCTCTGTGATTCTGTGAAAACTCAACCCTCTTCTAATCTGTCCTTTGAGGTGGTAACGCTTCTCTTGTATGCTTGAAGGATGGATTTAAGTGAAGTAATGAGCTGCTGGTGCTTGTCTAACCTATTACTTTTAAACACTGCAGGTTAATCTCTCTGATTGGAAAGGCTTAGGACTCACTTCTTAGACAGCTCCCAGTGGCAATTAGTAGAAGACCACCCAAATTGCCTTTCCTGAAAGGAGAAGGAGGAACGTGCTCCAACATCAGCACATGTGAAGCTGCAGTGAGAAAGAATGAGTAAGGTGAACTTCTGTATCTTTTGTCTTTGGTTTCTTTCAACAAGCTATTAATTCCCTTTTAAAACCTGCTGCGTAAGAAAAAAAGCAGCAGAATCTGTCTAAAAATATTGACATTTGAGTGAAATTTCCTGTTAACTGCATCCAGAAAGGCTGAAAGGAACTTGGGGGGTTCCAGCTGACAGCCAGCAGTGTGCCCAGGTGGCCAACGTGGCCAACGGCATCCTGACTTGTTTTAGAAGTAGTGTGGCCAGCAAGAGCAGGGAGGTGAGTGTCCCCCTGTGGCGCTGGTGAGGCCAAACCTTGAGTACTAGGTCCAGTTTTGGGCACCTCGATTCAAGAGAGATACCGAGGGTATCTCTCTTGAGCAGGTGCAGAGGAGGGCAACAAAGCTGGTGAAGGGCTTGGAGAATAAATCTTACAAGAAGCGATTGAAAGAGCTGGGGGTCTTTAGTTTGAAGAAGAGGAGGCTGAGGTGAGACCTCATCGCTCTCTACAACTACCTGAAAGGATGTTGTGGAGAGGTTGGTGCTGGTCTCTTCTCACAAGCAGCTAGTGATAGAAAAGAGACAATGGGTTCTAATCACAACAGGGTAGGTTTAAACTAGATATTAGGAAGGATTTTTTCACAGAAAGGGCGGTCAAGCACTGGAATGGGCTTCCCAAGTAGGGGGTTGAGTCACCACCCCTGGAGATGTTTAAAGGTTGTTTAGATGTGGTTTTGGGAGATCTGGTTTAAGGGTGAACTTTGTAGAGTAGAGTCGATGGTTGGACTTGATGATCCCAGAAGTCTTTTCCAAAACCAGAGCGATTCTGTGATTCTCTGAATGTTATGGGAGTTGGGATAGATCCTCTGTATGGCTGGATCACACATTTCTTAGAATTAAAAGCAAAGGTTGGAGGAAAACAATCATGATGGTGCACCAGATGAATCTCAGTCTCTTCCAGTGCAGACATTTCTATCTATTAATAAATGAAGTTATCGAATGCTAAAAGGTTGCCTGAATGATAAATGATGCATGCCTCAAATATCCCACATGCATCTTTCATCACACGAAGCATATGCTGTTGAGATTTCAAATTAAAATGGAAGTAAGTGTAGTGTCTGCCTCCTTCTTCTGTCTTTTCTTCCTACACGTCGTCTTAAATACAGATTAATTCGTTTCACCTTGCTTGCCCTTTGACTAGAAGTGTTGCAGGGTCTGAGTAGACAGCTCTGTCCTTAATCTTTGTAAATTGTTGTGGGGATAGAGACCCTATTTCCAACTATTTTAGAGTAAGCCTTAGGGTTTGTTAGCAGGTTATCAAAACATAACTTGACTAGATTAAGCATTGCCCATTATTTAGAAGCCTATGTAACTTCATTTTTGGTGTGGCTGTGAATCTTCAGCTGGGATCAAGTTGAAAATCCCCAGTACCCGTGACAAACCCAAATGCTTGATATCCCATCCATCCCTTATATCCTCCTTAGAGGCACCCCTAAGCCTTTATAATGCTGGGATTACGGTCACAGCAAGTAAACTCTAAACTTGCGATGAAAATATGCGTGAAAGGAATTTACAGCACCCAAAACAGAGTGTTTGCTAGGGACAAACTTCTTTGAGCAACATGGTTTTTAACACCTGGTGAAGCATTGATGTTGTCCAGTCACGGAGGTGTTTTGCAGATACAAGGTGCTTTACTTTATGACCGTAGTTGTGCATCTGGAGCCACACATTTCCTTTATGTACACAAACGCCAAAGTGCTTCCTCTTTCCACTTCAGTCACCACTTATGTCCCTGGGTCATATTAAAAATACAAATGGAACCAATTGTGCTGCTGATGAGAGGAAATGTAGAGGTGATAAGTACATGCCCATTGACTTTCTGCTGCTGTTCTGGACAGGAGAGACAGTGAGCGACAACCTGAATGCATCCTAACAATGAAGTGAGGAAATAAATAGAGCTGGCACGTCACCCCCAACAAATGTACTGTGCTTGGCAGAACAGGTAGGATTTAAACACTTTCTGGTGTGTGAGTTAGGTGTCGAGGTAAATTCTGCACCAGGTAGCTGGGTTAGGCTTATGACATGGCCAAGGGCTGCCCAGGGGAGTTGTGGAGTCTCCTTCTGTGGATACATTTAAAACCCACCTGAACATGTTCTTGTGTGACTTGATCTAGGGAATCCTCCTCTGGCAGGGGGATTGGACTGGATGATCTTTTGAGGTCCCTTCCAATCCCTAACATTCTGTGATTCAAGTGCCTTGATAATGATCAGGAAAACTCACGATAATATGGATTCCCTCCAAGGTTTCAAGGCCAGGCTGGATGGGGCTCTGGGCAACCTGGTCTGCTGAGAGGTGTCACTGCCCATGGCAGAGGGTTGGAACTGGGTGATCTCTGAGATCCCTTTCAGTCTAAACCGCTCTGTGATTCTATGATACTAGGTGTCATCCCCTGGCTCTGGTGAGCATTATAGACACTATTCTGATCCAAGTTCCTGTTTCAGTAATAAAACTGTAAAACTCATTTCCATTTTGAAAGCCCTACCACGCAGTGATAGTCTTGATGAGTCTCACGCAATGACAAGCTGAGACATCACCAAACTGGCCTTAGAAGGGTTTCTTGATTTTGATGCGGTACTACACATGTTGCCAACAAACTGAAATATTTAAAAGTAAGAAAAGTTCATAAATAGAAAAAAAAGCAGATTTATTTTAAAGCTACGGGGAGGCGATGAGATTCTCAGCCTAAATGTAAACTGGTGTCACCGCAGTCCATCCAGTAACACCCTGTTGTCCATCACAAAGTCAAAGTCAGCAGCTACATCTGCAAAGACGTTTATGCATCTGGCTCTCATTAGAGCAAAAAAGATGCCTAAGTGCCCTTAAAATCTCTTCTTTGGGCTTTAAAAACTGAATTATCTCTGAAAAGGCAGTGCCTTTTCAAAGGGTTTTTACTTCCATGAAGTGGATTCTGTATAAAGCAGTGGAAAAGCAAACTTTGTGAAAATGAAGATTGCAGACGGCGAATACATTAGCTCTTAGTTTTTTCAGTAATTTAGAGATTCTTGGGACAGAGTGACCTATTTTTTTTTTAGCTTTAAAAGGAAAAAAAAACCCAACTCAAACCCAGCTCCTGTCAGGATTAAAATGAATTTAGTTTTATTAACATTTTTGTACCAGCCACATTTAGCCACATGATCTTGCCTCCAGTCCTTGAAAGGCACATGGAGAGGAGATGATGATACACTCAAACCAACCTCCCTGCTGTGTCTATTGGTAGAGTGCTGGGTTCTGTCTTTGCCTGTTGTCATTCAGGGGCTAAATAGATGTGCTGTGTTGACGTGATGTGCCGTGTCAAGAAGTTCTTTGATTCCTCTGTGCTTTTGATAAATTACAGCTCTGTTCTCATCACAGAATTGCAGAATATCAGGGATTGGAAGGGACCTCGAAAGATCATCCAGCTCAATCCCCCTGCCACAGCAGGATCCTCTCAATCCAGTTGCATAGGAACACATCCAGGCAGGTTTTAAACGTCCCCAGAGAAGGAGACTCCACAACCCCCATGGGCAGCCTGTTCCAGTGCTCTGTCACCCTCACTGGGAAGAAGTTCCTTCTCAGAGTGATGAGGAACCTCCTCTGTTCCAGCTCACGCCCGTTGCCCTTCTCCTGTCATCGGGTGCCACTGAGCGGAGCCTGGCTCCATCCTCCTGACACCTACCCTTCATGTATTTATCAACATTAATGAGGTCACCCCTCAGTTGATGCGAGTACTTCAGGGACTGATTTGGTTCCCATCTCCCTTTCCATTTCACTGCCACAAACCAGCCTTTGGATTTTCCAGCACTGTGTTTCATTTGCAAGAGAAGTGGGTATTTCTCTAACCCAGCTCTAACTCTGGTCAAGGAGGAACTAATGTAAAGGCACATTTCATTTGGTGTTTACATATAAAACACCACAGAGCAGAACGTAACCTCCTGGGTTTTAAATGCAGTTCTGCAAGCGAGAGTCAGCTGGGGCTGTTGAATTAATAACAGCAAACCCTTTCCAGTTGCTCTCAGATATTATCACCCTTTCCCTCTTTGTAGCACCTTGCATGACCTAAAGAACACAGAACAGCTTTCAACAATAATGAAAGAAGCCTAATTAGTTGATAATGGTTTAGCAACAGGGAATTCAGATGGAGGGGTTGCTGAGGGGAATGTCGCAGGTGGCAGACCTGAACTGAAGATCATATCCTTGGATACCTGCTCTTCTGCTTTGAGATGCTCTAAATTGAAGTGCTGCTTTCAAGAAGGCACATTACAGCTCCACTCAACAGTGTGGTGATGAAATAAGACAGTCCCAGCATCACAGAATGTTAGGGATTGGAAGGGACCTGGAAAGATCATCCAGTCCAGTCCTCCCACTGGAGCAGGATCCCCTAGATCAGGTAGCACAGGAACATGTCCAGGTGGGTTTTAAACACCTCCAGAGAAGGAAACTCCACAGCATCCCTGGGCAGCCCTCTCCAGTGCTCTGTAAGACAATCTCTATTAGCTCTCAGCTTAGTGGCCAGTTTGTGTTGGGAGTTGGTTGTGATTTTCATGCAGGGCAGAGAACATTACATCCAATTCCCAATGAATTGGTGGGAGCAGTTGCTATAAGGAGGAAAAAGTTATCATGTCATCAAGCTGTGGGTTGACAACAGCCCAGCTAGAAGCATCTTTCAGCTGTATGCAGTGTGTCTCTAATTATTACAGTGCATTCAATATTATCATCGAATTATTACGATGCAGTATTATCCTTGGATTATTACAATTCAGTGTTATTATTGAATTGTTAGACTTCAATATGACTATTGAATTATTGTTATTCAATTATTGCAATGCATGCAGTGGTATTCAAGGCATCACAGCAGAACAACGTAAACCCGTATTTCGCACATTGCACAGTGTTTTCTCCGTGTACTGCTGTGTCCTTTCTAAATTCAAGTCTATTGCTGAAAGGGGGTTTTCACTTTATTTATAGTGTAGGTCTGGAGGATTAGAATCAAATACATTAGTCTTCAGGAAAAGCGCTCCAGCAGGAGATCACTACCTTGGTTTTGATTTTATTTTCGTAGAATCATCAGGGAGTGGAAGGGACCTGGAAAGACCATCTAGTCCAGTCCCCCTGCCACAGCAGGATCACCCAGGCCAAGTCACACAGGAACACATCCAGATTGTTTTCTAGAAGTTGTAAGCACCTGCAACACAGGCTTTAAGATGAAAGTACCTTCTCCACCGTAAGTCACTATGGAATCATAGAATCAGTCAGGGCTGGAAGGGACCACAGGGTTTTGCTGCTTTGCAAAGTATCTGCAGGAGCTGTGATCCACACAGAAATATACAGGTACCTGATTTCCTTTGAAGCTGCTGGACAGGAGGCTTTCTAATATTTGTTAAGGTCCTGTCCTCTAATACCAGGGAATATTTGCTGTCTGGTGTTTGCTGAAGGCAAACCAACCTTCTTCCCCTGTAATTTTCTGTGGTTTGCTGGGCTGTTCATACAGCTGCTCTTGTTCACCAGTGCAACCGACCTCCTCAGGCACCGACCCCTTCACTTCTTTTTAGAGCTCTGTCGAGAAAACTTTTCATTACTGACCAAGATGCCGTATTCCATCTCTTGAAAACTCTTGTTGCTTCCTAGCCAGCCAGAAGTGATTCTGGATTTTGCTGCGAGGGGTCTGTGACAGAGTAGCCAGGAGGAGGAGAATGAAGAAGTGCTGCTACAAATCTAGGAAATGGGCATTTCTAGCTGAAATGCCGGAGTGCTGGCAGTTAGGCTGCGCTTCCCATCCAGCTGGCTGGCAGCCACAGGCATCAGCTCGTTTCATAGCAAATCTGGAAATTTGGAAGGTTTCTATTCAGCTCCAGTCATTAAAGCATCTTATTTCTGAACAGAACATTCACCCATCAGGTCTCCTCGTTTGAAATGGCACTAGATTAGAGTATTCTCCTTTAATTGCTGCTCTCTTGCAAAACCACGGCGAGGTCTGAGGACAGTGCTGTCGTTACCTACGCCTGATTTCATTTTAATTACTACAAAACACACTGCTTCAGACCTATAAGGCAAAAGCACTTGTGTTTTGCTATGGAAACAGACATTCAGCTTCAATTTTCCAGACTCTAACGAATATTCAAGACAGAGGAAGAGTGTGATTTTAATTGCTGATCTTTTCTTGTGTTGGTCAAGGCAGGACTAAGCCTGTGGGGTGCCACAAGAGATGTCTTTGTTTGTAACAAGATTCCAGCTGTCGTGAGTGTCACTGTGTGTCTCCCACAGAGCTTCTGAGGATGATTATAGCTCTCAGAGCCTGAGCCCTCATTTGCCTTGCTATTGTCCTCCACCTACTCTTCTGTCTTTTCCCTACTTTAGTTCAGCAGCTCCTACTTGGAAGTTTTCAGGAGGTGAGGGGCTGGCTCTGGCTGTGTGCAATGTTGTTAAATAACAAAGGGACTCCACTATGTGCAGTTCTGCCAGGGATGATTCATACTGTGCTGGTTAGAAATAGGTGTGGGCTCTGCAGCTTCCAATCCTGCCTTGTGCTCCACCCAATAATCCTGGCTGCATCCTTGTCCTTTCTACACAACCATATAATTTTGCTCTCCTGGGTAGCACCAGACCCGTGTCCCAAACTGTGTCACTCAATATTTGAAGAGTCAGTGTTTTAGGGCGGAAGTTGTGGTATCACAGAATCACTCTGGTTTTGGAAAAGACCTTTGGGATCATCAAGTCCAACCATCTACCCTACCTTGCAACTTCATCCCTAAACTATATCCCTCAACACCTCATCCAAATGATCTTTAAACACATCCAGGGATGGTGACTCAACCCCCTCCCTTGGCAGCCCATTCCAGTGCCCAGTCACCCTTTCTGTGAAAAAATCCTTTCTAATATCTGGTCTAAACCTACCCTGTTGTAACTTGAACCCATTCCCCCTTGTTCTATCACTAATTGCTTGTGAGAAGAAACCAGCACCAACCTCTCCACAATGTCCTTTCAGGTAGTTTTAGAGAGCGATGAGGTCTCCTCTCAGCCTCCTCTTTTTCACACTGAAGAGCCCCAGCTCTTTCAGTCTTTCCTCGTAAGATTTATAAGGTTTATTCTCCAAGCCTTATTGTGATTTGAGCACAGCCACTTCATAACAAAGAAGATGTTTTGTGGCACATGGTGTCTCTAACCCGGCACCGCACAGTGAGGACGTGCTGTGGAGTTCACAGCTTTCATTTCCTGCTGGATGGTCACCAGGCCAACCACTGTACGTGTAAGGTGCTGCCTGTGTTTTCACTGCCATTCCTTTTTGATACTTCCACCCCTGAAGGAGAGCTTTTGGCCTGCCAAAAAACAATAGGGAGATGCTAAATGTTATGGAATAGGCAAATCTCCAGACAAGGCAGAGCACTAAGTTTTGGTTGTTTATTATTATATATTATATATATACAATATAATTATATATTATATATGATTAGTTGAATAAATAGCCCAGTCTGGTTTTTATTCAACTTTGCTGGGCTGCTAAACAAAATAACAACCCCAAAGATCCAGCTTTTCCCTCCTGAATCTGGCTTATCAATATGGCTTATCCGGCTTATTGTCAGTATGGTGATGGATAAAGTTTTTAAACAAGAATATTTGAGACAATCCCTTTGTTTAATAAATCACAGAATTATTGAGACTGGAAAAGTCCTTGGAGCTCATCCAGCCCAGCCCAGGACCCAACATCACCACAATCAGCCAGACCAGGGCACTAAGGGCCACAGCCAGTCTGTCCTTCAACACCTCCAGGGATGGGGGCTCCACCACTGCCCTGGGCAGTCCAGTCCAGGCTCTGATCACCCTTCCCATGAGGAAGGGCTTCCTAACATCCAACC
>JAOXOE010029941.1:0-13722 GCA_028565055.1 Phoeniculus purpureus | reverse complement strand
GGAGATCAGGTTGGTTAAACAGGACTTGCCCTTCATGAACCCATGCTGGCTGGGCCTGATACCCCCATTGTCCTGCAATCATAATCATAATCCATCTTTTACAAATAACACATGTAGTAGGTTTAGCTTTATTAAAGATAGAAGTTAGACAAGTGAAAACAGAGCAAGTAACATTCAAGTAATTCCTATGTCCTTTCATTTCCAACAATAGATATTGCACCTAGATATTGGAATAGAAATTGTTGTTTTCAAAAAACACTAATCATACCAAACTAGTAAATTTTTAACACATAGAAATTAAGATTGAATCAAATTCAAAACCATTAGTATCCACAGTATCTTATCAGAGAAATTTTATTGTACTGCAATATGAACTTCTGGTCAGAGCTGATGTCAGCTAAGACTCTTTTCTCTACCACTACTCTACATGCCTGATTCTGTTCATGCTTGAATGGATGTAAACACAAAATAGTTTTCCTGAAGATTATAAAGGTCATTAGTGAAAGACTAATATGGGCAATCAGGTCCTTTGTCTAAATGTTCATCTATTGCTGTCTTATTGTCCTTTTTACTTAACTGTAACTCATGATGAATGCCTTAGCAATTTCCTCCTTGAAAATTACAGTCTTGTAAAACCACCTAATAGTCTACTTTCTAAATATCATGAGGTCCCAGCTGACACCTTATTCCAGGAAATAAGACCATTGCCTTCTTTCCCTATCCATCTTTAAAACCAGTTAAAAAGACCTTTCAGATATATGAAATTATTACCTTATGATCTGATGTCTATATACACAACTGCAATAATAATGTGGCTCATTCCTTTTGAGAGTAGGCATTTACACTTTTGATCCCCACAGTCTCTGCAACCCTTTTTCCCCATCTTATTAGAAAGTGATCAGTGTTATTTTGCGTCAAAAAAATGAAAATCTAAAAGACAAAGGTCATCATGTAGCCAACAGAGGGTTTCCATGGCAGGACCAGAATTAAGATTCTAGCGTCAAAGCAGCAACGCCAAAACCATACCATTTGGGGGACTGGTGTACTTGATGTAGTCTCTAAGCATTATATCTGTTTGCTGAAGAGATCTGCCTTTGCATCTGTATTTATAAACTCATGGCATATCATTTTAGCTGTCACCAGGCAAAAGGAACAATCTGAAAGAAAAACTAGTGCACGTAATACTTGTTGCCTTTTGTTAAATCCAGAGTGTCACAGCATTTCTAACTCTGTGCAGCAGTTCTTCTGCAATCACTTTCCTGAACAAGCTAATCTGATTTACAACCTGGTATACTGAGGCTAAGACCAGCTGCACTAAAGTTCTAATCAAGCCTCCTGAACAAGTCACCTGCTTTGTTCAAGGCTCCTTGTAGCAAAGAAAAATTTTCTTGATCCTGTGAGTTTTTGTTAATTATCTGGCACTGCTTCTTCTTTTGGAAAAGGAATGTAAGAGTAATGAGGCAACGTTTCTGCAGAGGACACAGACACTAGCAGCTCCTAGCTTGACAGCCATGAACTTTCTGTGTCATAGCCTCTCTTTGCTAGTTTCAG
Source organism: Phoeniculus purpureus (assembly GCA_028565055.1). Classification (NCBI taxonomy): domain Eukaryota; kingdom Metazoa; phylum Chordata; class Aves; order Bucerotiformes; family Phoeniculidae; genus Phoeniculus; species Phoeniculus purpureus. The sequence goes on along the minus strand of JAOXOE010029941.1, from coordinate 12,171 downwards.
TTTAAACAACATGCCAGATCCATGCACCCTAACCCTAACTATAGACTAAGCTATAGTTATGGGAACTTAATCAGATAATACTTCCTGTTGTAACCCTTCAAAGTCATTAACATTTTAAAAAAGAATTTGCATTGTATATATTACTGTCTTAAACATTTCATATCAGATGTGCTAGTTGTCACAAATATGTCTACGAAAGCAATTAGAGAATTTTAGAAGGTCCATGTTTGCATGTTAGCAAGTTGTACATTTCTTTACATCAGACTTAAGTCCTACTATTAGCTTGTAATTATTTTGAACTATGTTTAACCTAATTTATGTATTGATTTGGAATAACAAGAATGAATCCAGGAAAAGAATTCTTGAATTTATGACACAAGAATTGTACAACACAAGAATATATATTTTATAAACCAGTATCATTAGCCTAATATTCCCCTGGGAAAAGCTTCCAAGTTAAAATTCAAAGGGAAGTAGTTTTGTGTTTGTGCTAGTATGAACAGAATCATGGAACTGTGTATTTTAGTCAACATTCACACTGATAGACATTTCTGATTTGATGTATTTCATAGTTGCTGTTGTGACAGTGTGCACAAGTTCAGTATGCACATGTGACTATGAGTCAGTCATCTTAATCCCATAAACAGTGCCCTTTGAGCTCTCTTGCACGGCAGCGGGCTGCACATCAAGATCTTCCCTTGGACAAGGACACCTGTCAAGTATACTTCTCAAAGTTAGGAGATTTCTTGCTGAAACAGATCCTCAGCAAGTGCCTAAGAGCATGCAAAATACTGAAACTTGATTAACATTAGCTGTGCATACCACAGAATCATAGAATAACAGAACATTAGGGATTAGAAGGGACCTCAAAGATGATCTAGTCCAATCCCCCTGACAGAGCAGGATCACCTAGATCAAGTCGCACAGGAATGCATCCAGGCAGGTTTTAAATGTCTCCAGAGAAGGAGACTCCACAACCCTCTGAGTAGTCCCTTCCAGTGCTTTGTTATCCTCACTGTGAAGAAGTTCCTTCTCATATTTGTGTGGAACCTCCTATGTTCCAGTTTACATTCATTGCTCCTTGTCCTATCATTAGATGACATTGAGAAGAGCATGGCTTCATCCTCCTGACACCCACCCTTCAATATTTGTAAACATTCATGTGGTCACCCCTGAGTCTCCTTTTCTCTAAGCTAAAAAGTCCCAGCTCCCTCAGCCTTTCCTCATAAGGGAGGAGTTCCACTTCCTTCATCATCTTTGTGCTCTGTGCTGGACTTTCCCCAGCAGTTCTGTGTCCTTCGGAACCGAGGGGCCCATAACAGGACACAATACTCCAGATGTGGTCTCACCAGTGCAGAGTAGAGGGGGACAAGAGCCTCTCTCAATCTGCTAACCAGCCCTCTTCTGATCCACCCCCGGATGCCGTTGGCCCTCTTGGCCACAAGAGCGCACTGCTGGCTCATGGTCATCCTACTGTCCACCAGGATCCCCAGGTCCCTTTCTCCTACACTGCTCTCCAACAGGTCAGACCCCAACCTGGGGTTATTCTTGGCCAGATGCCATTGCTATAGTTCATGAAATTTCTCCCCAACCAACTCTCCAGTCTGTCCCGGTCTTGCTGAGTGGCAGCACAGCCTGCTGGGGTGTTGGCAACACCACCCAGCTTTGTGTCATCAGCAAACCTGGTGATAATGCTCTCTAATGCCTTGCCCAAGTCATTAATAAATAGATTAAATAGTACTGGTCCCAGTACTGACCCTTGGGGGACTACACTTGTTTAAATGGCAGGATCGTCTGACAGTTTTTTTCTGACCCTGCCCTACACGCACAAAACAATCTGGTGCATCGTGGTATTGTGTCTGGTTAAAAAGTGACATTTACTGATCAAACTTTGTTAAATAATTGTTGTGTGTAAACACATATTGCTACTTCTGTCCTGAAAGTGAAGTGTGTGGTTTCCTCTGCAACAACTGTATGTAGGTGGATTTGATGAAGTGGGATAGATGAACTTAGTAATGGAGAAAAGAATTTTCTTTTTGTGAATACATTCTCTTTCCACAAACGTTATGTATGACTTTAAATTCAACCATGTCATGGGTTCTTTAACACCTCTAAAGCCATAGTTACAAAACAACAGCCATGATCTGTCAGTCGTGTAGGGGATAGTACCTTTTTCCATTTATCAAAGAAAATGCATGCTGGTCTCAAGTTGGTCTAGTTATGTAGCTGTAAATATCACAGCCACAATTATATAATGTGCAGCTGAAGACCCCTCTTTCAACTACAGACAATGACTAGAGATGTATTTTAAATCTTTAAGAAATGATTTAGAGAACAGTGAAGAAAGCATGTTCTACAAGCTTGGATATTGGTTCATCTAGTTCGATAGATCGACAAAACAGTTTATACTTTTACAAGTGGCCTAGAGTTGTCAGGATTATTTCATCATGAAGCACAAAAAAGCACATTATTTGCAAGAAAATCATGGATATAACATGTAATGCAGACATCTTTTTGGAATCAGCTAAGCATTGGTAATTCACATAATATAAAATACCACTCAAGTGACTCTACCAGAGTTAAAATTTACTATTAGGTATTGGTATTATTCCTGTAGAGGAAAAGCCTAAGATTTTCCATTAAAGACCAGATGGTGTTGAAAGATGCTTTATGTCTTAGAGAACATGGCAAAGTCTTGAGTTTGCATACGCCTATCTTAAAGCCCCTCAAATTCTTGTGCTGTGATAATTTTAACAACTTTCATGTGTACCACAGGAAAATCTATTCTGATTTTCCCTTTTTCAGAGGCTGTTGGTGCCAGTGTGGTTTCAGATACAGCAGAGAGCTGCTATGCCCAATGACTGTTAAGTGAACTCGTGTGCTACTCTGAATGCGCACCAAACAGGTTAAATTACTGCATGGAGCACAGAATGTTACTTCAGTTGCCCCTCCTGCCTATTGCCATCTCTCTATTTGTCTGTTAACATCCTAGCAGACAAAGCTTGATGTTCCTACTCTTTATGATGAGGTTTGAAAAAAGTATAAATTAATAACATACTCCCAGCTGAGGTGTCACAGAGCTCTGCAGAGAATCTTGATTAGATAACACCAGGTACTGGTTAGCTACTTTGTTTTGCATAAAACATAAGACTGCACTCTTTGGAGTCTGAATTTAGTCCTTTTTTTTTTTCAAAGAGTAAACTAGCCCATAGTAATAAGCAGAAATATGGATCGCTGTCTACCTTGTATTCGCCTCTGACAGCCAACTGAAGAACTTATCATTTGCTGCAGGCAAGCAGTTCCCTGCAGACAATTGTCTATTGGTGTAGGAGAGTGATGCAGAAGGAATCATTATATATGGCAGAAAGAAATAGGAAGAAGTGGGGAATGTTTAGCAGACAAAAAAGCTTTTCCTTATGCAATTTCAAAAAAAATACACTTTCTCAGTCATCTTTAAGATATTTCCTTTAGGATTCACTTATTGTTTCAGTCACTGAAAACTTTACTCCTTTTAGAATAAATTATTTTTTTATTCTTAGGTTATATGAAAGCATTCTTGCTTTATTCTTTCCTTCTTCCACTTTATTTTGACTTTATCTTTTTCCTCGTCATTTATTTTTAATATAATTAAAAAGGATAGTACATGCTTAATGAAATACCATTAGATATTTTTTAGTTTGCCTGAATGGTTTCTTTCCAAGTATACATTTGTATTCTGCATGATTTTATGTGATACTTGATTCTCTGCATACCTGTAGGCTACACTGTTAAGGTTCAGGTTGAAGTTTTCTCAATTATTTCTGCCCAATTTAAAGTAGCCACTTCTGAAGAAGAGCAATACCTGCACAATGGTTCTGATCATGCAATGAACAGAAAAAAGTGCTATAGAGTATATTTGGAGGTGGTAGTCCACTTCATCCAGTGCTGTGCTATGTCCTTACCTCTGGGTCTGTATGAGCAGATTTGCCAACGTTCTGTTCCCAAGAGAACCCCGCAAACATACCTGAGGTGCAATCCTCTGCTGAGTCACTTTTATATATCAAATAATGGAGAATTTTTACTTGAAAGTTTTGCACCGTGGCCACATGTTTGGACCTGACAAAAGAAATAATTGCTTCATTTGAAAATGTTCAAAGCTCTCAACACAGAGTTATTTTCCTTTGTGGCTCTCTCACTGCACACAGAACTCTTTGGATGCTGGCCCTGAACAGAATTTATGTTTTGAAGAACACATTGATTTTTAGAATATTTAATCTGCACTAGCTAGTGGATTAACACTTCTATGTGAAAACTGAGAACATACCTATAACGCAGATGCGAGGGGAACTTCTCAGTTCCAGGTTCTGGGTACATGCCTCCATTTCATCTTCAATGTTCAGGCGTAAGGTCTGCACATCAGAGCAGCTTCCGAGACCAGAAGAACACTTCAGACCTCTGCACTGAGCAACGTTGTCAGGAAAATGGCTGCCTACAGCACTACAGTACAAGGACAAAACCAGTTGTTGGCTGATCCAGGCATAGTTTCCAAATTTGCCCTATGATGACATGATTGTGGGACCTTTCTAGCCTATGTGAGTGTCTGGAGCATCACACTACTGCTTTTGATTGGAACAGGTTTGTATCCATGGAGAACATACAGAACAGTATTTTCTTTATCTTTTTTTTCCCCCTGATGGGATTTTCTTAGTGATGGCCAATTATAAAACTATGGATGGCTCTGGATGTGTTTTCTTCCAACTCTGTTCATGTCATTCCAACATGACAGGCTTAAAGGAGTTCATAAGCTGCAAGCAGACTGTACAATCAGGAGGTGTGCATTAGTTGAAACAACAGGTAATGTAGAAAACAGTGTTATCAAAGCCTTGATAAAGGGTATGTTTGGGTCTTTTGGGCATTTTTCTTGTGGGGTTTTTGATACTGTTTTTTAAAGAGCAATAACATTGGAAACAGATGTGGGAGATTTCAGTTTTCTAACTGCAGATGCAGGTGATGCATGGAAATAAAGATGAGGTGATATTTGGCCAAGGCTTTGTGCTCAGACCTATGCATTTAGATTCTATCCAATTATCACTAACGATCCAATGACCAAGAGGTCTTCTGCATCTCTTGTGCAAGTGTAGGACGGGATAAAAAATGCATAATTCCTACTCTCCAAATTATTCTGAATTCAGTCTTGGTTCTTAGAGCTTTCCAAAAAGTCCTAAAATTGTTACAAAACTTCAGAGTTCTTGTAAAAGTCTTAACACCAGCGGTGCAGTTATGTAGGGATTGTGCACCAAAAGAGAAATTCTCATACACAGACTTTGCGGTGCCAGTGAGTGAAATTCTTTGAGATTTCTATGTAATGTGTTAGATCAAATGTCCAATATAGAAGTAATTCAGGAGTTTAAAGCCCACAGAGTTTTCATCGTCAGGAATTCCTGTCACTATCTACAGACTGTTTGGACTGAAATTTAGTTTTCCACTGAAATATACTGGGCAACCGATTTCTTCTCTTTCATTTTTCTCCTCAAATTCTCTAGTGAAACAAATGAAAATGCAGGAAAAATACCTGATAAAGAGAAGAACATACTACTCATACATGGGGACAAATACATCTGAGGAGCAGTATTGACTGTTGAAATTAAAATGACAAAAGCAGCTTTTCATTCTCTAGAAAACATCAATACAAGCAGCTGGAGGTTAGACAAATCCTATATCAGAAAAGGAAATAATTTTTCTCTTTTATTGACTAAGAGAGTCACTGATGCAAAACAACTTTTCTGTTCACTTTCTGCAGAATTCTTGGGGAAGAAATCTGTGAAGGTTGATTTTAAACAGAAAAATTAGCGAAGTATGGGAGCAGAGAACAAATAGTAAAAATGTTATCATTAATTCATCCCAGGAGGATGTAGTTCAATAGTTTTCCCTTCTCAACAGCAGTCACTATATAAACAAATAAATATTTTTGGACTACCTCAACTATGTTGGGACTGTGCCACCAGAAAAATGGTGGGTACTTGATATTAACTGTTGATGGGGAGAAAAAGTGCCTACTGTTAATGAATAGTCACCTGAGTGAAAAAAATCCAGAACTACTTCTGTTCTTTAGCTGGTCTTCCTGTTCTTGAGAGTCAGAGATTGCGATTACTATAAAAATTTCCGGTCTGTAAATATTCATCATCAGTAGTAGGTTAATCTCCATTGTTGTTGATGATTGTTGTCAGCGACATGGACAATAGCATTGAGAGCACCCTCAGTAAGTTTGCCAACAGCGTGAAGCTGTGTGATGCGGTCAACACACCAGAGGAAGAGAGGCCATCCAGATAGGTTGGAGAAGAGGCCTTGTTGTAGCTTGACTGTGGCAGGGTTCTTTGGTACTGGGGAAAGCAGTTGCTGGAACAGACACTTGCCATTTTCAAAGCTTTATACCAAGACCTGGTGGGTGGCAGTGGTTGGTGAGAAGCTCAACAGGAGCTGGCAATGGATAAGAGCAGCCGAAGGCCAGCTGTGTCCTAGGCTGTATCAAAAGAAGTGTCACCAGCAGGTGAAGAGGGGTGATTCTTTCCCCTCTGTTCTGCTCTTTTGAGACCTCACTTTGCACCCAGTTCTGGAGTTCCCAATACAAAGATGTGAAACTGCTAGAGTGAGTCCAGAGGATGGCCACATGGGTGAGCACCTATCCTGTGATAATTTGGACTGTTCAGCTTGGAGAAGAGAGGGCTCTGAGGGGTCCTAATAGCAGCCTTCCAGTACTTGAAGGGGGTCTATGGGTGCTGAAGACACTAAGATGGGTGGTCTGGCCAATACACTTGGTGGATGTGCAGCCATTCACGAAGACTTGGACAGGCCGGACGAATGGGTTAAGAGGAATTTAATGAGGTTTAATAACAATAAGTGCAGACTCTTTCATCTGGAAAGGAGTAATGCAATTCATCAATACAGGTCAGATCTACTGGACAGTACTTCCATGGAAAGGGAGCTTGGAGTTCTTGTGGACAACAAGTTATCCATGAAACAGCAACGTGTTCTTGTGGCCAAGAAGGCCAATAGAATCCTGAGATGGATCAAGAAGAGTGTGTCCAGCATATCAATGGACGTTCTTTTCCCTCTTTACTCTGCCCTAGTGAGGCCAAATCTTAAAGTCGAATTCTGGGCTTCCTGGTTCAAGAGGGATAGAGACTTGATTGAGAGAGTTCAATGGAGGGCCACAAGGATGATTAGGGGATTGGAGCACTTGCCTTATGAGGAGAGATTGAGAGATCTGGGACTTTTCAGTTTGGAGAGGAGAAGGTTATGAGGGGACTTAATCATTATCTATAAATCCATGAGGGCTGGGTGTCAAGAAGAAAGAGATAATATCTTTTCACTTATGTTCTGTGGTAGGAAAAGGGGAAATAGGTGTAAGTTGGAGCACAAGAAGTTTCATGTTAATGAGAAGAAATTTCTTTACTGTAAGGGTTGCAGATCACTGGAATGGGATGCCCAGGGAGGCTGTGGTGTCTACTTCTCTGGAAACTTTAAAGACCCATCTGGATGCGTTTCTCTTTAACCTGTCTCAGGTTGTATAAACCTGCTTGGGAAGGGGAGTTGGACTTGATGACCCCTAGAGGTCCCTTCCAACCCCTAATTATCCGTGTGTCTATGTGTATCTGTGTTCAGGGAAGCTAGAGAGGGACTTTTTTACTAAGGAATCTAGTGATAGAACAAGGGGGAATGGTTTCAACCTAAATGAAGGTAGATTTAGATTGACTCTTAGAAAGAAGATCCTCACCTTGTGGGTGGTGAGGCACTGGATTAGGTTGTCCAGAGAAGTAGTAGGATGCCCTCTACCTAGAAGTGTTCAAGGCCAGCCTAGATGGGGCTCTAATCAGCCTGGTCTAGTGAGAGGTTTCCTGCCTATGGCAGGAGTGTTGGAGCCAGGTGATTTTTAAGATCTCTTCTAACTTAAATAATTCTGTGGTTGAATTCAATGGCAGTTGCCTTGCATTGAGGCAGTCTTGTGACACAAACTTACATGAAAGTTTGTTTTAGCCGTTTTTTGCCTTGCTTAGATTGCTGTTTCAACAAAGTTGGTGTTGCTACGTCTGGAGTAGGAATTCCAGGAAAAGGATATCCAGGGCTCCTGTACTTGCACAGGACAGAAGAAGATCAATACACATCAGTTTCTCCTGCTTGTATACCAGCTAATCTTTACCCTACCATTACCTGCTGCAGCCATACGAATCGCCACAGAGATGAAAGCTGTGTGTCTAACCATGTGAAATCTCCAAATATGCACATGGCAATCCGAACAGTGGCACATATTCTTACCTAATTCAACATCTGTAACTTTATTTACCTCATAAACTGCATTGCAGTGAGAAGTCTGGTATGGATAGCAGGTCTGGATGAGATCAAAAGTGCCATCTGTTGCTCAGTTCTCCTGGTTTCATCTTTTACTTCATACACAAGGGCAGGTCTCTGGTTCTGGAATGCGTAGAGGTCAGAGACAGCCTTTGTGTACTTTCATATTGATGCAGACATGCGAAAATGGCATTTGGTGTATTTATGGTGATCATGCCCAAAAGGCACTCTGCCGGAAACCTCTTATTGGGAAAACAATTTCAAATGTCTTTCAAAATTGTGTCATAGAAATGGCTCTTTACCAAGTCCAGAAGCACAGAAGGAGATTACAACACCAGCAGAACATAGTACATAAAATCCATTATATCCTGTGAAAAATTTCATTTATCGCCATGCATTTTTTCCAAAAAACCCATTTTTCATTGTCATACTACATGTTGGTTTTTTTTTTTGAAAAGTTTCAGGATATCCCACCTGTTTCTTGGTTCTTATGACTCTCCTAACAGTGAGTATCTTGCTAGTGAATGACTATCTGTGTGACTGCTGCAGCAGGTAGGGTCATCTTGCTCATCTGTATTGAAAACCCAGACCAAAAGTGGCCAGGGTGCCCTGCCACAGCATTTTCTTCTGAATCAGGGGAAGTTTCTTGCATTGTAAGGAGCAAATTATTTTCTGCAGTGAGCAAGGGAACTCAATTATATGAAGTACCTTTTTCAAGCACAAGAAGTATCGTTCCAGTTGATTAAAAACTGATTAAAAGAGGTTTACATTCACAATCCCCATTCATTAGGATAGAAAAATAAAGAATGCTTGATGGACTACTTGGGAAGAAATAAATTTGCTTCTTGCTGCCTGAGAAATTGGGAAGCATAGGACAGCTCTGTGTCCGTGACTCAGAAATGGGTCATGATGAGGCTGCAGCTGGCCAGATACGCTTATGAAAGCTGCAGAAATAATGTCAAGAAGAATTTTAAGACTACTTCACATATATTCTTTTTCTAAAAAGGTTAAATAAAAGTTGTCCTGTGCTGCCTATTCTGACTCCAGATATTATCAGAACCACAAATCTCTTCTTTCTGGTGTCCTGGTGACCATAACTGAAGTCTCTTCTCTTCACTAAGTGTGTAAGCAAGTACAGTGTTTTAAGTGGAACTCAACTAAAGAGAAGAATCTTCAGGGCTTTTAAAATAAAATCAAACATTTATTCCAGGAAGCAGAGTAGAAGCAGTAAAAGAAAAACAGTACACATAAGATTAAACAGAAAAAAGCTCAAAACTGGATCTCTAATGGATCTAGAAGGTTTGATTATGAAGATGAAATTTTTCACCATTCTTTAATGAAGCACTTAATTCTGAAAATGTCAAAACATTTAACCTGTGCATTTTCAAAATAAAGTGTTTTGACATTCTGTGATCTCCCCCTTTCTGACGGAAGTATTTTCAGGGCTCAGTGCTAACCGAGATTTTTTTTAACACCTGACTTTCAATCCCCAACATATACAGTGAACCCATATTCTATGGTGGTTTTAGTATTTGCAAAAAGGAATAGAGTCCCAGACCTTTCTGACCAACAAATAAGTTACTCATTAATCACATGGCTGTGATCAAAATGGTACCTTCTGACAGATACCTGCACAGGAACCCTGTGACTCTCATGTAACACAGATGGATTCACTGTCATTCAGCAAAATTGCAGGAAAGTGTGCTGGGTATTCCAAAGGAAACTGAGATAGAAGTGGTGATGCTTGGCAGTTCTGTAAAGAGCCACTTTCACCTCACAGCGGTGCACTGCTCTGGGAACCTCCAGGCAAGATCAACATTGAGGGAAAATTTAAAAAGGAATAAAATGTGAGTGTAAAAGGACTTCTGAATTGGTATTTGAAACAAAATCTTATTGAGTGTGATGAAGACCTCTAAGAACATTACTTGAATATATTGATGCTTAAAGTGTTTGTGATGTTTAGTCTTGAAACTCTGGGTTTATATATCTGCAATCTTGTCGCCCTGAACTTTGGGCACCTTAAAGCTTTAATAACCTGTGTTTATTACCTATATACTTCTGACACTGCAACTGTTTCATTTTGCCCAACGTCTTCATGTGTCTCTGTATAAGAGTCCTTTTGAACTACTTATTTTCTACAGAAGCTAGAGGGTGAAGGTTTAAAATTTGGCTTTGAAGGACTAAACATGTGGCATATTCATTATCATCCACTTTCTCACCACTTGTCCCACAGAAAACCTCCCAACAGCTTATGTAGAGCACATTTTTTCCTTCTGCTGTGCTTGAGTTGCTGTCATATAGTAAAGTTTATTATAGTTTTTCATAATTGTAGTTACAATAATAATAATAATATTAGAAAACAGTTAAAAAATAAGAAACAAAACCTGCAATGTGGTTAATTATATTTCTACAATCAATTGTTAAATAGGGCAGAAATCACCACAGGAGCCCCTCTGTGACCTTTTTTGCTTGTGTTGTGGCTCACAATCCCATAAGAAAAATCAGGAAATAAACTTCATCCTTTGCGAAAAGGCCAAGGCACAGAAAATGGGGAGGACATAGTTATCGTCCTGCAGGTCTTGTAACACATCCCACATCTTGCGTCTGTTATGTGACATTCTGAGGCACTGAAAGTATTGTGTAGGGAAACAAATTAATGACAATTAGGTGTGGCAATGCTAAGAAATTTCATTCTGTGTATCTAGGCTTACATTCGTAATTTCTTTGCTGAAGTCTTTGCTGTGCATGCAAAAGTCTACAGTTAACACAGAATTAATTTGTAATAATTACTTCCATAGCTTATAAAGTATATAGTGTAGCATAATACACGAGGAGAGCAAAGATAGCAGAATGCACTGATGTCTTAACAAAAAACGCCTTAACATGGCTTAACACAGCAAAGCAAATTACTGCAAAGTGATTTGACTTGTACTTCTCTCTACTAAATGAATCATAACGTTGTAATGCCCTCAGATAATCTGCATGCATTCGTCAAAGTTTACTCTGACTGTCCACAGGGCCATATGAATGTTAAATGTGGAAATGAAAACAAAGAGAGAAACAGCAAAAAACCAGAATTTGCTGGCCGTTTGTACTACTGTTCTGAAAAAAAGGTGCTAGGTTTCTCTAGGTCAGAGTAGGTGACCATTAGGTAGGAGTGGCAAAAGCAGTATTCTTGCAAAAACGTTTGTACTATTAGTTAATCACTGGCGCTGTAACAGCTAATTGGCGTTCATCCAGCTGTCCAACTGCAGCAAGGCTTTCTGGGCTCCACTACAATGCAGGATGCCATGAGAAAAAACAGAAAGGCCATTTAATCAGTAGATTGACCATAAGGAGTACTTCCCTTGCTAGGGAACGGTCAAAGTGAAATAAGTAAGTTTTTTGGTGCATAGGAGAGGTTATTTCAAGAGAAATTTGTTTTTCCCTTGAAAAAGACTAAAAAATTCTTGCCCACGTTTCATGGAAGGATGATTTGTTTTTTCTAGCTTTTTGTCAGTCAGATACGGCTGGATTAATCAAAGAGGCTTTATCATCAATCACAGCAAAAGAGTTTTATAAAAGCGCAGTTTGCCCTCATGTCCCCAGACAAAAGACGTTGTAACAGAAGGACAAAACAGCAACTTCACCAGCAAAATACCACTGCAGGTGTCCATGATTCAGTGAAAGGAGAGGGAAAAAAATCTTTTTTATAGAATCAAAGAATCATTAGGGATTGGCAGGGACCCTGAAAGATCATCTAGTCCAATCCCCCTGTCACAACAGGATGACTTCACTGGAGAAGTTATACAATCAGAATCACTCTGGGTTGGAAGGGACCACCTGATCATCCAGTTCCAACCCCCC
>JAOXOE010029940.1:0-13723 GCA_028565055.1 Phoeniculus purpureus | reverse complement strand
AAGGATAAATTGTTCCATCACCTTTCCTGGGATGGAGGTGAGGCTGACCTGTCTATAGTTACCTGGGTCCTCCTTCTTAACCTTTTTGATGATTGGAGTGACATTTGCTATCCTCCAGTCCCCAGGCACCTCTCATCCCCATGACTAAGCATCAAGTGCCACATCCAGTCTTTCCTTAAACACCTTCAGAGATGGGGACTCATCCACCATCCTGGGCAGTCCATTCCAGGGTCTGATCATCCTTTCTGTGAGGAAGGGCTTCCTAATATCCTTAACCCTCCCCTGTGCAGCTTGAGGCCTCGCCCTCACATCCTGTAACTAGTTGCTTGGAAGGAGCGCCCAACCCCTACCTGACTACAACATCCCTTCAAATAGTTTTAGAGTGATAAGGTGCCAGGGTCTCCTCCAGGCTAAACAACCTCAGCTCCCTCAGCCTCTGCTCATAAGACTTTCTCATAAGACTATTCCAGCATTACTGGACAGCTCATGAACCCCCCTTGCCTTGACTAACTTTAACAGTGGCAAATAAGCTGCACTTAAAGACAATTTTAAAAGCCACTGCTATGGAAGATACAGCCCAGGCACCAGTAAAATAAACACTGAAGCACTGCAGTCAACCAGCATAAAGAAAAATCCTAAGAAGGTGTTGGGAATTGACAGATCCAGTTCTCAGAGCAAACCTACCGCATTCATGAAATCATCATTCTTGAAGAGTATCCTCAGTAAATGACCCAGCATGCACTCTGGATCCGCTCGACCTGTGGGAAAAATAGGAAAAGAATGACTTACACACCTCAAGATTAATACTGAACTTCAAATGGATTGTGGAATACTCTAGTTATCAGGACCTTCCTCATTAAGAAAATTAAGAAGAAATAGTAAGAATTAGTCACCAACTTAACATTTTTTTCCAGTCAGTGTTACCTCTCTAGGGAGCCTACTGGTCAAAGCACAACATGTTTTAGCAGTCCAGTAGTATTGGACTGTCATTTTTGTAAACAGCAAAGATGCAGAAGCCAAACAAACTGTTTCAGTAACCTGGAAATAAACCATCTCCCACAAAAATAATTAAAATGCAAATATAACAAAATAAAAAGCATCAGTGGCTGTATATAACTATTCCAAAGCACTGAATCTAGCAGCAATTTCAAAATAACCTGAGAGGGACTGTCTTCTCTGTCCAGCTAACACCTACTGTTTCACATCAACTACTACTTGTTGATGTGATCATAACCTTATGTTCTAAATCAGCCTCTAAAACACCTTCCAAAACTCTAACCAGGACCTCAAAATCTTGCTGTAAACACCAAAGCTGCCAGAAGGCAGCAGTACAGATCATAATCATACAGCGCAAAAGCAGGATCAGATCTTGATGAGTAGTGGGTACATTCAGGTTAAAAATTGGTTACTCTTAAATACGAATGACCATGTATCCATCGTGACAGACACAGAGACGCCAACACCATTCAGCATGTGTTACCTGGGTGACGGTCATCAAAGGGGTCTGGGTCCCCTTTGCGGTACTCTTCAGTCTCCTTCTCAATCAGCTCGGACATCCTGCATAAGGAAGGATTTCAGATTAGCATAACCCACATTCTGCCTTCTCCTAGTGGTCCTCACAAATGGCTTATCTGTCAAAGTGCTATCACATAGCTCACTGACTCTCACTTGAGCAGTATTTGGTGCCACCAGAGGATTTCAGACTGTTCACAATTAAGCAATGAGAAGAGACTCAGTAAGTCAGGAAGAGATGACTTGTTTGTCACTTTTATTCAGTCTGTGCAGGGGCAGCTGCTTGAACTGCCTACTCTTTTTATTATTTTTGCATATTAAATCTTAATAATGTTGTGCAACAACACAAGTATTTTTAGAAGTGTTGTGTAATCTCTATTCAGTTATCCCTTCAGCTTCACCAAAGCTCAACTTCTTAGCATGTGTCAGTTACCACAGTGGACAAGACAAGGAGGAATTCAGTCAGCTCCCTATTCAGAGACCCTCAAAAAAAATTTAAGTGCTCTTCCATATCAGAAAAGGTTTTTTTTCCTTAAACTGAGTCCCAGCAGACACAAGACATCCTATGCTCTAATTCACTTAGAATGAGCAGTGACGGAATGAATAATTATTTTTATTTGAATGAAATCAAGAAGATGGCTATTACCTCATGGTAAAGCAATAAATAATTCCAGTCATCCACTGACTTTCTCCATGAAGTGCTACAGCATAAATATATGTGGTTTGAGGTGAAATAAAGACCAGCATTTAAAAGACACTAGGCAAATTAAATCTTGTTATAAAACCTCATTCCCTCTTCTCTACTGTGGTCTAGTGCAGGAGGCAGAATCTGTGTGCAGCACAGCATTTTAAAACAAGGTTCTTAATACTTCAGGGTAGTGAGCCAGCAGTTTATTACAGGGGAGGAAAAACTGCTGGAAGGCTGCAGTAATCCCTGAAAAAATATTTGTCTTTTGCAGGGGATTTCCCTTATAGAATGCCACTGACTTCTCCATTCCTGCTCCTTTCTAGGAAATGCCCTGTGTTCACAGAGACAATCAGAGGTAAAAAATGTCCTTAGTCCTGCCTCTGTAAACTACACTCACTCACCGGTATGGCAGAGTTTGATGTTACAAAGCCTGCTTGGATTGTAACAGCAGCAAATCAGCTCATCAGGAGCTAGCAGGGAACTTTCCTGCTTGTCTCTTATCCCACAATTACCTTTCAGCAAACTGTGTATCCTGTGGGCTTCTAATATTTACTTTTAGAAAGCCTAAACATGAAAACACACAAATTGTGTCCCTTGCCAACATGCAGCACAGCTTTGGCTCTCCTGAATTCCTGACAAAAGAAAGTTACTTAAACACCCCGGTGCCAGCTTCTCATTTTTAGCTCAACTAATAGCTTGAGGGGTGCCTGACTGAAAACTGGGACAAACTGGGAGATGAGACACTGCATCCTAGACTTGTCAGGTCTTTTTCAGTGATAACGAGCATTTTGATTATGTGCCAGGAAAGAGAGGCAAGCAGCACGGGAAGCAAGTGTAACTCCTCAGTACAGGCTGCTTACGGTGGCAGGCCACGTGCCAGTGGTTTCAGGGACAACAATGTTATTACAGTACGTTAATCATCCATTATGGGATTTTGGGATACAATTAGTCACAATTGTTTAACCCAAATAAAAAAGCACTCTCTCTCTTTAAAATTGACTTTCAAAAGAAAAAAAAAGAAAGACGTAAAGCTCAGTTTGCAATACCCTTCTCTCTTTGTAACTAATGCTTACAAAGGTGGTTTGTCAAGTGCTTTGGATGAATCTCTATCAATGGCTTTGTCAATTCTTAGTTGAAGCAACGGGAACAGGAGAGTCAAATTACTAACAGAACTCATTCCTGCCTCATAACATTGGCACATGGTACACAGGGCTCTAACAAAAACCAATTCACAAAACCACTGGTTTCGAGATTTCCTTTGTTCGCTCAGTGTTACACTGAGTGGTTCTCTAACCACTTCAGAATTTGCAGACAGGATCTGGGTTTTAGATGGGCACAGGGGTTCTTTCCCTTCTGAGTATTTTTTTCCTCTTTACAACAGTCTTTGCAATAATCTTTGTAAAGGAAATCCAGTCCTTGCTTTCACTTGCTAAAAACTGAGCTCCCCTTGGTGGTAAGGAAGAAATAGGCAGCAGTATACATGTCAACTTCAGAAGGCTCCCAACTACCTAGGTGGCATAAAGCCATCCTAATACATACCAATGCTATCATTTGGCATTAATGACCAACCTGAACTTTTACAACATACTGCAACAACACAAGATGCTCTTGTTTCCTATACCACACCACACTTGGTTTGGGGAGCTGAAGCATGATGTTAAGCTGACAATTAATTCCTTCTATGAAAGAGGTTCTTGGGATGCAGAAATGTATCTAACTCCCAGGACTTACCACAATGGCTGAACATTGCTTTGCATACAGACTATGAACTAATGCTCTTGCAGGATCATTTTGATTTACTGTACTTTGAAAATCATATATAAAATACCTATTTACTGACACGCTTTCCAAGCCATTTCTTCAGTTCTCACCTTCTGACACTCCAGAGTTCCTAAGAGCGGTAAACTTGCTTATTTGGAAAGGACAATTCAGCTGTGGCTGATAAGCCACACTGTCACTGTTCTTGGCTGATTACTGCTAGAACACTCACCACACACTCTGACATGCACTGCCTCGGCATCACATTTCACAGACCCTCATCCATACAGGGAACTTTTCCTGCATTTAGCTCAGAAAGTGGAAGTAGAAAAACGTCACTCGCCAACATGCATGACCACAGCTTCCTCTGCTTTGAGTCTAAAAGAATATGCAAGGGAATTATGCTGCCTCAGGACACCAGCTAAGACAATCTCCAGTCCGTGAGGTTTCCTAGCACCTCTTCTAGCAAATTCTTCTACATCTACGCTGTATCTGAACCCTCAACTCCAAACAGACATATAGCTTTCCTTGATACCCAGGGCACTGTAAATTGACATTCTGACACTGCCAGTAAATCCCTTTTCTACTTATCTTAAATAAATCTATAGTATCTCTAATACAGCCAAAATACCCGTGTTCACCATCCATAATCACCCTGCCTGCTGCACAGACACCGTGGAGAAGCAGAAGAGTTATCACACTTGTCTAGGTATAAACAATGCAGGGAATTCAAGGCACTGAGGGAGAGCAAGACGTGCCAGACTGTTAAAAACACAAGAAAAGACAAGTTTACTTCAAATATATTTCAGTTTCTTAGAGTATAGGAATTTCTGCTGCTTATGCTTGTAAGAAAAAGCCCTGCAACAGTACATACTTTTCCTTCAAGAACTCAAAACAGATGATACACAAAGCAAGCCCAAACTATGTCTCATTAATTTTCAGGAGACCTACCTATCTTCAATTGTTTAGGACTGGCTTTTGGCTGCTCACACCTTGCTGTTCAGTGTTACTGTTTTTAAAACACAGTAAGAACAGCAAAATGCTGTGTTCACTAGGTGAAGCAGGGCATGCATGCAAAGAAGCTTCATCTGATTATTGCTACTACCACTCAGTGTTAGCTCAAAATCCACGCACTGACTCATGTGCCCCAGCAACACAGACCAGAGCAGTACAAGAACCTGAACTCTTCTGAACATATGAGTGCAGTAAGTACTTCTGTGTATGCGGGGCAGACCACAGGTCTGTCAGCAGGAACACAGGTAGGAACTGGGCAAAATTTCTGTGAATCTGTAAACAGGAAACCTGTCAGTTTACCCAAGAGAGGCCTGACTTGGGAAATCACAAATGCAACTGGTAATTCTCTTGTAATAGAAGATGTCTTATAATAAATGCTGATACTTACATATCTCTGAAAAGTAATTTATTGGTCCAGGGAATATTTTCCTCACACGTACAACATAATGCCAGTCAATCGACATCCAGGTTTAAAAAAAAATTACTCAAGTTCTAAAACACCACTTTAAACATGACTTATGAGCTTGAATAAAAATCTTCTCAATATAATCTGCTTGAATCATCTTTTCAAGGAGAAGGATATCAAGTGAGGATTTGCACTCATCTTTGCATTTAACCTGAGCAATGTTCCTACAATCACACAACCCATACAACCACTGCAACAGAACAAAACAACCAGGACGGAAATCTATGAGAAAGTTAAGATATTCAGGTGAAAATACCAAAGTTATTACAACTATAAAATTATTGTCTTGACTTATTTCAGAGAACTATATTCACATCTTAGAGACAGTCTGTGAACGATCTTTACAACATAAACGTCTTACAAAAAAGTGTACATATTTAATACCACGCTTATACTTCAACTTCCAGACCAAGACAACGAATTAGCAATAGGGAGTCAGGTATGTAAAAACTTGAAACTGCTGTAAGGTAATTTCAGATATTTAGATTAATTTCTTTAATAGATCTTACCTGGTGAGAATAGGGACCATGTCTTGCCCGCTGCCATGTTCTTTCTCCCATTGCTCAAGCAAAGTGGTGAGTTCAGCCTTGGAGTCCACGTGCCCAGATCCTGATGTCATGGCTTGGCCTAAGGCAAGAGTAATGGGGGTGGGGGGGAAACAAAAGGCAGAAAAATGAGCAAGAAATGTCACATAGCTTTGCTACAGCCACTGAAATAATCTAAATCAAATATTACAGTCATTTAGAAGAGAGAAGGAAACACACAGCAACAAGGAGCAAAAAAATGATTAAGTGATAGAACACTGCTGAACTTCACTTTCTACACTGGAAGTTTTGTTTTGGTCCTTTGCCTGAAGAATAAATAATATGCTCACACTCTGATACAAGTCCTAACTGGTGTATGACAGCCCAGCCCTGACCAGGACATGAAGAACACACATCCAACCACAAGCGTGCTCTGTAGTGGAGCTTTTACAACTCTGCTTAAAGTCCATGAGCAGGCCTTAGTTAGTCCTTTGCTGTTGCTCAGGGACTGACTCAAGAAACAACAGAGCTGAGGCAAGGCTGTGGACAGTGTCATTATTCCAGCTTAACACCCTCCAGACATCACTGAAAGTGTCAAGAATCACATGAGTTTCACACTGCCAGGGAGGCTGAGGGCAGCAGTGGTGAGAAGCTGTGGGTACCAGAAGGAGCACCAGGAGAGTGGTAAGTGGGAAACAGAGCAGGTCACTGCAACATTACTTGTTCAAGGTTTCTGAGAATCCAGTGTTTCTAGTAAGAAGGAAGAATGATCACACAAGAGAGCACTGGAGCAATTACTTCAGGTTTATGAGCCTTTACTTGCAAGACAGCACTCCCATCCTTAAAAGTGAGATTCCCCCTACAGTACCGAGTGACTTGCTGAGGAACCATTTAATGAAGAGAACTGTTACTCTAGATTCTGTTCAAGCTTCTGAATTTCCCAGTACACATTTTCGTTAGTCTGACACAAACCTATTAAAAATATTAACAGATCAAACTAGAACAAAATCAGTCTCCAAACAGCACCCTGCCCTTAGTTCCCAATCTGACAGACTGCAACTGCTGTGAAGTACCTCTGGGAACCATTCATAACTTATAAACTGACTTTGTGCTGAAGATGGAGGAGAAATCAAAGCAAAACAAATTCCTTCACATACAAACATGCACCAAAAATTTCCATATGAGCCATAGTGTGTCCACATTCAATCAGCCAGGAATTAAACATCCTTTTGCTAACACAGACAAGGAACTTTCCAAAAGAAGGTTAAATACAGAGATGTTTAGAACAGCAACACACACATCAACTCCTGAAATGCACCTCAGTCAAATAGACTTGTAGTCCACAGGGAGCCATAGGTCAGCACAGATTACATAAGCACTTATAGCCCCAGTTCATTCTGAAAAAACATCACCATGTTTATCCAAGTACTGGACACCTCTAATTGGTTTAGAGCCTTCTCACTCAGGGAACTGATGAACAACTTACAGCTCTGCCTTCCTGACTCATAGGTGCTTCTGAGCTTAATGTGTTGTGATTGATTAGTTGCAGGGAAGACAAGAAGGAAAAATCACCTGGTTAAAGGTTGAACTGGCATGAAAATGATCACCCAAAGACGATGGAAAAAATAAACCTATGACTACAAGACACTCAATGTGGGCAACACCATTTTACTATAAGAAGTACTATAAGCAGTGAGCATATGCTAACAAAAAACCTATCTAAGCATAGAAAAGGATGATGTTTTCTAAATGAAAAGTAATTATGATTTTATCTTAAACATTCATTATTCATTTATCGCAGAATCAGACTGGGAAATTGGATGCAAATGCACAAATCACTTTGAGAAAAAACACCCTAAGTGCAGGCAACAAAACACAATGAGATTATACATACACACAGCCTGAAACACCTTTGAAAAGGAAAATTATTCCGAGCTCATGAAGCTCCATTCACATTTTCATGAAGTGAACATGCTTACCAGCAGCACTTCTACACTTTTAAGTACCACAGATAAACACTCAGGCAAACCTGCTCTGAGAGTCACAATGAAAGTGCTGTAACAGTATCTGCATTCGACCATTTCAGACATCTCCACCTTCATTTTATACCCAAGAGGAAAAAGTGCTTTTAACCGCAAGATCTGGTCTAAAGCCTGTACAGGCATCCCTGCTAATCTAAAGGCGAGTTTACTTCCCCTAACGATTCATAATTATTCCAGCTACAGAAGAAGAAAGGTTCAGCAATACCTACAACAGGAAAAAAAATAATCCAGCTTGGAAAACCCCACGAAGTGCTGATACTTCCCTCTGGGATACCCGGTGCTCCACCATAACCAGGTGAAAACAGAAACACTCCATGAGGCTCCAGGTTTGGTATCAAACCGGAGTGAAGCTCTGAGGGAAGTCCCTGTTTGTTCAATGTCCCATCTTAACCCCTGAGAGAACTCCAATCTGGGTGTTTCTACAGAACACCTTCCTAATCGCTGTAATAAGTTTAAGAATTCACTGCTTTTTACAGTTACAGTATCTTTTAAAGCTAAGGAGAAAGCACAAAGTTACTCAGCTTCCCGGAATTTCTGCTTTTTCAAACCAAACACAGAACTACGAGCTGCTCTGTTGGGAGCAGCGAAAAAACCAGGAACAAATGTCTGTTTACAACGGAAGGTAAAACCCCAACGGCCGCTTACAACATCGAGTCCTCCCTGCGGTGCTGGAAAACGCCAGACCACATCTCCCGCGCCCCCCGGGGCGGGCAGTTACTGACAGTCCCTACAGAGGGGCCGTTGCCGGGGCAGAAGGAGGAGTGTGCGGGGAGGTGTGTCGCGGCCCCGCCGCGCGCCGGCAGCCTGACAGGCCGCGGGAGTCCAGCGCGAGGCGCCCCGCAAGACCCCGCAGGGCGCCCCCTAGTGTGGGGGCTACGTGCCACAGGACAACGCGCTACTGCCGTCACCCCCTGCCCTTCTTTCAGAGCCCTGAGACGAACCTACCTCCCGTCCTCCTCCTCTTCCTTACTCGGCGCGGAGGCCGCGGCCGCCAACTGGCCCGGGCCGGGCCGACCCGGCCCGGCGAGGAGCGCGGTGGCGGCGCGCCCTAGCTCCCTCCCACCCGGTGCCCACCAATCCGGCACCCCGTACCTGCCCGATGTCCCGCTCGGTCGCCGCCGCTGCCCCCCGGCCCCTGCGCTCGGCCCCGCACACTCCGCGGCGGCCGCGATTGCTATGGCGGGCACACACTTTCCTCGTCACCACGCTGAGGGTTGCGTCATGGCGCGCAAGGCGGCGGTGGCGCACGGGACGGTGAGCGCCTCGTGCGCGCGTGGGCCTCCTGGGAAACTGAGTTCGCGCGGTGGAGGCCGGGAGTTGCAGTCGGTAGCAGGCGTGGCCGTTGCGACCGCTCAGCTCAGGAGGTAGGATCAGGGGAGGGTTCCGGGCGGAGGTGCTGTGCTTTCCCCGCCGAGCGGCTCCTGCCGGCCTCGATACACGGGCGCCGGCCCAGATAGCGGCGGGCGCGCTGCCATTTCGGGCACGGCTCTGCCCTTCTCTCCTTTCGTCACCCAGAGCCGAGTGTTAACTCCGCAAGGGGTCACCTGCGTACCGGTGCTACTAGGTGGTGGATTTTAGTGAAGGAGGCTCACGGATGAGCTGACAGCAGTTCCCACTTCTTAGTGGGTTCTCCACATCTACAAGACAGGAACATAATCCCATTTATTTCCAATCAACCAGGGAATAGCTTTGGCAGTGGAAGCGAAACCCCACAGTTGTGCCAAGCACCCACCTCTGCCTGGGCCATGCCAACAGCAGAGCAGAGGCTGAGCTCAAGCATTCCTCAGTTCTCCTGGGCCTCTGGTACAAGCACCACTTCCTCTGCTGCAAAGACTCAGCCTTTGCTTCTCAGGAGTAGCTCTGTACTTGCAATGAGAGCCTGGATGCAGAAAAACCCCTCAGCATTGCTTACCTCATCCCTGTTTCTTTCCACATGCGGTGTCTTCCACTCTCCTGGGGTTTTTCTCCCTGTCCCTTGGCTCTGTGGTGGGCATAGCCCAGCTCTTTGTGTCTGCTTTCGCAGTGGTCATACGCTGCTATCCTGCACTGTTAGTTGCCCCAGATTATTAGGTTACTGACGGAGAAGATTTAGACTCTAGAAGATCTAAGGTTATCATTTCTGAAGGGTCGAAAGACCTGGAAGAGTACATGTCTTACCCATCATGGCTGTAGGATCAAGGGCATCAGATCAGGGAAGAGCAGCACACCCACAACTGTACCAGCTTCCTCCCCTGCAAGGCAAATGGCATCCTCTAAGCCAGCCACAGAGCTGCTCAGAAGGATTCTGTGATTCTATGAACTAACCACCTAAGTCCCAAAGGCTGAGGCCCTTCCCTATCTTGTTAATTCTCCATAACGGCAGAATTTGTAGTGACAAAATAACTTCTACAAAAGAATTTGACAGATGCATGAGCACCTCATTCTTCCTGAAATTAGGTGTAGATTCCATTTCATTAAAGTATGAAATGAGAAATGACTCTTCCATTTTTAAGTATCAACAAAACCAGCTTTAAAAACCCCACTCCGCAGACAAATGAAAACCAGGAATTACAGCTGGGGTAAGGTGTAGAAAGAGGTGTTTTTAAGCTGAACAGTAGTTGGTGAAGAAAACACTTATGCATCAGGTGTAAGTTGGTAGCTCAGCAATTCATGAAATTAATTAATCTTTCTGCCTGATGAATATAAACAAGACATTTAGTTCCCTTTACCATTCTGTACACTGTGAGCAAACTCTGAACTCAGTTCTGTAGTGGGGAATTCAGAGGGTGTGATATGGTGGGGTTTTCTGCCTATGTTGAGAAAGTGCACAAGTATTTTCTGCACAGATTAGTTTCACTTTGCAATTAATTTTGAAAATTTTTTCCTGGGTAAACCAGGTCATTCTGATTGCAGAAAACGAGAGAAGTATGCTGATTAAATGAGCAAAATTAATTTGTTAAGAAATTGAGTCTGGTCGGAAGCATCTCTCTGTTCAGATGGTATCTCAGCTCAATGATTGAGCTTGAATAACAAACAGTGGTTTTGCTTCCCTGGTATGCACCACAAATGTTTTGCTTTTGGGGACATAACTGATGTTTCAAAACCAGAGCAATTGCAGAACTAGTATAACTTGGAAAGTAAAGATCTTCCTGCACTCAGAGCCTCTCTTTCCTACAATACAGCTGTATGAACCCCTGTCATAGGCAGCACTTTGACAGGTACAGATATTGCTACTACATATTTGACAGTGAAGTTTCTATTAACTACAGAATAACAACTGCAGGAGTGAGAATCCTGCAGCAGAAATCAGTCTGAGCACTGGATGGCATAAGGGAATCCCCACCCTCACACCAACACTTTTGCTTTAATAGTGCAATTGAAGAAAGTTACCAAATACTGAACTCAGAGAGTACAGAAATCAGTGAAATTACTTGATGCCTAACTCAGAGAGTAGAGGAGAGGAGCAGGGAAAAGAGAGAAGATAAATAAGAGGTCAGATCACTACTCCAGACAGCAGTGTCTGTCAGGCTCCAGCCTCCCACCTCACTCCTCAGATCTCTGGAGAACTCCTAGGTTTCTCTGGCCGTCTTCATAGTCAGTTTGTCAGAATAGTCAGCTTCATGGTTGGGGGATGGTGGTGGTGGTAGGTGATTGGTCCCTCTTTGCTTCCTAAGATTTGCAGATTTTCAGTTTCTCTGGCAGTCCTTTTGTCAGTCTCTGCATGATTGCAGGCTGGCAGGGGCTTATGGCTAACAGGGAAGGGGGTTTGATCTCAGGGGCTTAGACAAAACACTGGTGAGTAAGTCCTTGCGAGATGACAACTGATCATGTTTTCACCACTTAAGCATAGTTTTGTGGATAGAATGGCAGTGTTTCTTGCTCTGCTTCAACTGCAGATCCCTTACCTCTTCCCAGGTGCAAGGCTTTTCCTGCTCTCCCTGTTAATTATCACAGTATCACAGTATCACCATTATGTTTGAACCATTCTACTTGTTGCTAGTCAGAGTCTGACACCTGGGGGCAGTGGACAACTTCCAGGAAAGCAGCAGATGTCAGGCTACCTGCACACCAGTTCAGTTGTGACGCAAGTCCTTGTGGTGTTCTTTCCTCCCTTCTGCTCTGCCAGTCTTGTCCAGAGCCTGTGAGTGTCCAGGGAGTCAGCAGCAGACACACAGCTCTCCCAGGAATGCCTCAGTTCCTGCCTTGGTACCATCTATCACTCACCCAGCTTTGATCTGCCCAGATAGTTCAGAAGTGATTTTATGAGGTTTCATGCAGTACCATGTCAGCTAATGTTCACAATTATATCTTTCATGCTGCAAAGGCTTTAAAAATTGTCCAGACTACCCAACATCCCTTGCTTGCCATGTATTTAATGTTAAATTTTCATGAACTGTCCAAAAATATTGTGGGATGGATTAGATTATGGCCAAGGATGACCTGCAAGCTGGCAGCTAGCACATCAGCAAATGATCTACACCTGAGAGAAGGGAGATACTAGAGGAGAAAAATCAGATAAAATAAACCAGGAGTAGGCAAGGGAAAGAAGTGCACTGTACTCTTGCCTGGCTTGACAGACTGAGCGAAGCTGAGGGCTGCAGACGTTGACACAGGTTACCTGCAATCCAAGGAAGACTTGAAACTGTCCCCAAGAACTCCTCGTGGGGAAGCTCAGAAGTGTGGGTTATGGGAGTGGACAGTGAGGTGAACAGAGAACTGGCTGAGTGAGGAAACTGGAGTATCTTTCTTATGAGGAAAGACTGAGGGACCTGGGCCTTCCTAGCCTGGAGGAGACTGAAGGGGGGTCTTATAAAAGTTTACCATCTAAACATATTTAACCATCTTTAAAATCTAAAGAGCAGATGTCAAGAGGATGGGGCCAGACTTTTCTCTGTGGTGCCCAGTGACAGGACAAGGAGGAATAGGCACAAACTAGAACACAAGTAGTTCCATCTAAACATGAGGAGAAACTTCTTGACTTTTAGGGTGGCAGAGCCTAGGAACAGGCTGACCAGAGAGGTTGTGGAATCTTGTTCTCTGGAGACACGCCAAACCCATCTGGATGCCGACCTGTCCAACTTACCCTGGGTGAACCTGCTCTGGTAGGGGTGTTGGACTAGACAATCTCCAGATGCCCTTTCCAACCTCTACCATACTGTGATTCTGTAAATGGGTCCAAATATGTGCTCTCGACCCCCCCCCGGTAGATGGTGTCCGATAAGGGAATAATCCGATCACTAGGTGGCACACCAGGATCATCACACCAGTCCAGCATCCTCTCGGGAGGAGAGCAAAGCAACCAAAACAGCCTGAAGCATAAATTGACAAGCAATCATCCGTGGCTGATGTGCTTAGAAAGAACCACACGCATAGAGCAAAAACATCCAACAACTTGATTGAGAAATGAAGTGTAAAAATTTGTTCATTCAATCAAGTTCTCCCTGTGCTTCTTTGCAATTTCTGAGTGACTGTGGTTAAATAAGGGGAGACCTTCTTGTGAGCTAAATGCACAGAGACACTGCTCCAGTTATGAGTTATTCTGGGAGCTGTTTGCTGCTGTGGACAAAGCATTCGAGTTTTCCTTCCAGTACAGGAAGAGAAGTAAAGTGCAAAGAGAAGTTTCTTGCAGCAGATAAAACTCACCTGTTTCCCATATGGAGTTTGTGGATGTGATATATCTTGACTTGAGTAAGGCATTTGACACAGTCTCTCACAGCATCCTTGCAGCCAAACTGAGTCA
>JAOXOE010029939.1:0-13723 GCA_028565055.1 Phoeniculus purpureus | reverse complement strand
GTGTGACTTGGTCTAGGTGATCCTGCTGTGGCAGGGGGATTGGACAAGATGATCTTTCGAGGTCCCTTCCAATCCCTAGTGATCCTGTGATTCTGTGATTCTCAGGGTGGGAAACAATTGCATGAACAATAGGATAGAAGAGAACAGAATAGGATGGAATAGAATTAGAACAGAATAGAATAGAATAAGATGGGATGGAACTAGACTATTTTAGTTGGAAGGTGCCTAGAACAATCATCTAGTCTGACTACCTGCTCAATTCAAGGCTGACCAAGTTGAGGTGTGTTATTGAGGGCATTGTCTAAATACCTCTTAAACACTGGAAGGCTTGAGGCATTGCACACCTCTGTAGGAAACCTGTTGCATGGTTTGACCACCCTCTCAGTAAAGAAATACTTCCTAATATCCAGACTGAACCTTTCCTGGCTCAGCTTTGAATCATCCCCGCTTGTCTTGTCGCTGTATACCAGGGAGAAGAGACCAGCGCCACCCTTCTCCACTTCCAGTCCTCAGGAAGCTGTAGAGAGCACACACTGTGTGATAAAGAAGCTACTAAATTATAATCATTTAAAACCTGGCCACTAAAGCCCTTTATTTGCAAGTAACTTACTCTAGAAAGCACATGAGAAGCTGAGAGTTGTCCTGTCCTCTTCAGATTTCAGACTTTTCAGCACGTAGACATGCAGTTACAATTAAATTAATAATGAGAAAATTTATAACCATTCATGTTTTTTCCTTCAGTACCCCAAACCCTACTTGTCCCACAAAGCGTAGGGAGTGAATGGATCTGCTGACCCAAACACTCTCTTGTCTGATATGACTTTGCCTGATGACATGGGATGATCTGTATTATCAGATTTCGTGGTAGGTGCTGAGTGGGAATGGCAGGAAGACGTGAAGATGTGCCCTAAGAGCCATACAAAGGGAGTCAATAGAGGAGAATAAACTCTTTGTTGACAAGAAAGAGAGCAGTAGACAAAATAATCTTGATAGGCAGGAGAAGACTCTGTGCAGGAGCAAGACAGGTCAGCAGAGCACTCTAGAAGATGTTATCCTTGCAACCTGTTCTGTCAACACATCATCTTCGCCTGTGCTAAAATTCAGGTCGAACTCCTTGAAGAGAGAGTAAAGGAGATTGCACTGTAGTGATTCATTGCTTCTACTTACACAACCTGGGGAACAATGTCACTTCCAAATGTAGACAGCAGATCAACATTTCAACCTCTGCCAGGGAGAGTTGTGTCAGGCTGGCCAGATGGCACAATGGCACAACAAGCTAACAGTCCACCGAGGACCTGCAAAACCTTGGGAGGGCACGAGATACCCATCCACAGACCAGAGAAGAAAACATATCTCCTGCAGGCACACAAAGGAGATGCTAATCCACTGACTGAGGAGAAATGAGCCTCTTTCCCCTGGCAGAGCTCTCTCCTCCTAAGACAATCCTCTCCCGGTCTCCTTCCCTTCACTTTGGTAGCAGTGCAACTTTCCCCATCCTCTCCCTGGGGACCTTGAGAAGATGATGAAGTGCACAGTATTCCTAGCCTTTCAGCATTTTGTTTTTTTAATGGGATCCAGAGGGAACTCCTATTAATCCGCCCCAGAGACAAGAGCTTTTTTATTGTTGTTGCTGCTGTTGTTTGCCCCCTTGTGCCTCAGGTAGGTCATGAATTATATGCCTGATGTTCTTCACTCCAGGACTTCCCTGTGATGTCCCACGAGGGCCCATTAAGAACTTCCTTGTTGCATCCCTCCAGAAAAAGGCCAAGTGCTGAAGTGGCAAAGACAGAGGAAGAGAAAGGCTCTTGTGGCTCAGCAAATTACAGGATCTTTGGAGGGGAGCAGAAAGTCACAGTTAGTGTTTGGATAAGGGCAGGACACCTCCAAAGCTACGTGGCTGTGTGTGGATCTGCTGGGGTATTGAGCATAAATAAATTGTCCAATTATGGGACAAAAGTACTGTTCGGGTGGTTTTCCTTCTTAAGTTGCTCTCTGAGTCATGGTGTTTCCACTCATATAAGTAGCAGAAGTCAGACTTGAGGGAAATGGACAGTTCTGACCTGTGGCTGACTGTAGGTCTGGACCAAAGCAACATATAAAGCTTAGCTCCAGCTACTAAGGCTACGTAGTGCTTTGGGGCAGAAAAGTCCCAGTTTGGTTCCCCTGGGTGACACCTAACATAACCACTTCCATGGAGTTCAAATACATTTCCTGCGAGAAGCCGTCCCGTGTTGTTACAACCGCAGACCTTTTCACCATAGTTCTGTGTTTATTGATGGGCTGCTGCCACAGGCTATGAAACTTGTTGGGCTGTGTTGTGTTTTGCTTCTTTCCCTTGCAGTCTGTAGTAGGAAAGCAACACTCCTGTAGTTGTGTGCCAGGCTGGCCTCTCTTCAAGCGCACTGTCTTCAAGCGCACAGTGTGAGCTGGAACAGAGGAGGTTTCACATCAATATGAGAAGGAACTTCTTCCCAGTGAGGGTGACAGAGCACTGGAAGGGGCTGCGCAGGGGAGTTGTGGAGTCTCCTTCTCTGGAGACGTTTAAAACCCACCTGGATGTGTTCCTGTGTGGCTCAGTCTAGGTGATCCTGCTGTGGTGGGGGGACTGGACTGGATGATCTTTCGAGGTCCCTTCCAATCCCTAATGATTCTGTGATTGTTAGCGAACGCTGCAGAGCCAAGTACTGGAAAGTTGAGGTGGTGCCAGGCTTGAGATTGCTTCTGCTCATAAACAACCCAGATGTATTAGGACCTATTAAAACCTTTAGTAGATATTTGGATTTCTGAGGAAGGCTGGAGAATCTGTCTCACAGGTGGGACTGATGAATTACCTAGAAGTGACTGATTTGCGTGAACTCTTTCTTTCTCAGCCGTGCCCCCAACCCTCTTCCTGCAGCCATTGTCTGTATCCTCTGCAGCTCCCAGTAGGTACTAAAACCACTGTGGCTGTGGCACACACTGGGGGAAGAGGAGAGGCAGGCTGCAGCTGAGGATTGTCTAGCTCAGCCAGCCACTGTGAGGGATGAAAGGGCATTTTTCATCCCAGAAGGAAAGAGATGGAAGCTGCTAGGCAGATCACTCCTCTCTGCGGTTTGTTCCTGGTTTATTCAGCCTCCTTTGGTGAGGAGCTGTCAGTCACTGGTGAGGCACTGAAAAGGGCTACAAAAGTAGTGCTATTTTCTGATCCACTAAATGTTTCCAAGGCCCACTCTGAGGAGAGAATGAAAATTTAGCCCCACCACATGTGAATGCAGAGCAGAGCAGAGCAGCTGAGCCGAAGCAAGATACTGGGATGCTGCCTTGCATAGGCACAGAGAAGTCAAGTCTTGGACCACAGAATCACAGAACATTAGGGATTGGAAGGGACCTTGAGAGATCATCTAGTCCAGTCCCCCTGCCACAGCAGGATCACCTAGACCAAGTTACACAGGAACACATCCAGGCAAGTCTTAAACATCTCCAGTGAAGAAGGCTCCACAACTCCCCTGGGCAGCCTGTTCCAGTGCTCTGTCACCCTCACTGGGAAGAAGTTCTTTCTCATATTTATGTAGAACCTCCTATGTTCCAGCTTACACCCAGTGCCCCTTGTCTATCACTAGATGACACTAAGAAGAGCCTGGCTCCATCCTCCTGACACCCACCCTTCACATATTTACAGACATTAATGCGGTCACCCCTCAGTCTCCTCTCCTGCAAGCTCAAGAGACCCAGCTCCCTGAGCCTTTCCTCATAAGGGAGGTGCTCCACTTCCTTCATCATCCTCGTTGCTCTGTGCTGTTGGATGTAAAAAAAGTCAGAGGTCAAAGATTATACAACAACACAAGTTATTTCGTCATATCCTGGGTCTGTCTTAAGGAACTTTTGAATTGCTGGTAAGAAGTAAAGACTTGTGAAAAAAAAACACTTTCCTGCTCTCTGTATAAGAATCCTTGTACCCACCACATAAACTAAAAGTCTGTGAGATTTGTAATGAACGTGTAGTAAATGACTGGTTCTTTTTTCTCCTTTCTTGTTTTGAGTCTGTTTGAATCAAAGTCCACCTAAGGCACAAAATACCACTATCACACTGTGAAACAACTCAACTTAGCACTGTAATTGAGATTAGCTTTCAATCATTACAATTTATGAGCAGTCACTCTAAAAGGCCTCCCCAGTTTTTCCATGGGGATGTAATCTACCCCCTGCTCCCCAAACCATGCTTTTCTTTGGAAACACTGACTATAGTGTAGCAGTTCTTTAGAAAGCTTTCGCTATTGAGACGGAATGTATCCGGCCAAATCTATTTATGAAAGAATTTACACCTGAGTTTAATTAGATCTGCCTTGCTGAGGCTTCATAAATAACGTCTTTCTTTGGACTTCAGAATAAAAGATAAAATTTATGTCTAAATAGATTTTGTGCTCAGATAATTGAACTTTTTTAATAACGTGGGACTTGATAATATAGGATCGGGAAATAAGGTGTAAATTGCTACATCTCCTATTGGCTTAGTTCGATTTAAAAAGCTACTAGGACAGCCAATATATTTTAGAACTTACTTTGAAGCAAGTGGAGCCACAGATGAATTTGAAGACACAGATTGAAAAAGAAAGTGTGAAAAGGGCTAGATGTATCACAGAATCAGAGAACATAGGGATTGGAAGGGACCTCGAAAGATCATCCAGTCCAATCCCCCTGCCACAGCATGATCACTTAGACCAAGTCGCACAGGAACACATCCAGGTGGGTTTTAAACGTCTTCAAAGATGTATAATAGATTTATTTATCTAAAAAGAGATTTAAACAGATGAAGGAGTTTATCTTGAGACAAAAGTAACAATTAATTTACTTTATGTAGTAATGGTCTAAAATAAATTCAAAGCAAAGAGGCTGTGAAGTGCTGTGTGTGGGTTGCAGGCAGAACAAAAGTTAACTTGATTTGAGGAAAAACAAGAAGACACATTTAGTTCATCTCGTAGAAAAACCCCACACTAAGACTTAGGGACTTGTATAACTGTGTCAAAGTGCAATATGCAGTCCCTCAAAGAGAAGAGACTTCTTGCTCCTGGAGGAGCTGTGCAGTCCATTCACTCCACACACATATCCCTCAGCATCAGTGGACATTTTAAAATTCAGTTCTCTGTTCCGTGTGCTTCCAAGCCAACCTTTCTTTTTCAGCATGCCATTTCCTATGGCCACAAATGAGGGAAAAGCTCTCTCCAATTCAGCAAACAATGAGACCTTCCTTCCGCTGATCTTTGAGGTACCACCCCACTCTCTATTCACCACATTCCCAGGGCAAAATTGTGGCCTCTTTCAGCACAAACAACAGATGAAAAGTGTGTGAAGAAGGAGGATCTAGAAACCTGAAATTGGACGCTCCAACCCTGTTCTTACTGTTTGCAGAGATGCAAAAACTGAGCTTTGAAGAAGAGGCTGAGAGAAGACCACCTTGCTTACTACAATTGTTGTAGTGAGGCTGGTGCTGGTCTCTTCTCCCAAGTTACTAATGATAGAACATGAGGAAATGGCCTCAAGTTGCATCAGAGATTTCAGAATTTAGGTTTCAGAATTCAACTAAATTTGAGCTGATCTTCAAGGAAATGGGAAAATTCATCTTGCTGTCTTTGCTCCAATTCAAACTATTTGAGGATTTCCTGAATTTAAGGGCATTTGAGAGAGGTCAGGGAGGACAAGGACAAGGAAGATGATTATTCTGTAAACTTCTGAACACATGAACAATCAAACAGATTTCATCAGGTTTAAAGTATTGAATCCTTCTACCTTTGAGTGGGAAATGTAAAGTGGTTTTAACATGAAGTTCAAACATAATTAGCTTCTCAGAATGTGTAAATAAAGGACAGTCAGTGAAACTTGATCTCCTGCAGTTCTCCAGATGGTTACCGTTATAGCAATGTATTAAACAGACAATCACAATATACATGAGAGGCATAGATTCTGTGGTATTTTACAGAGGAATTTATGACAGGAAGGAATATTTTACATTAACAAGTCCAAGTCCCTGGGTAATACAGACAACCATAGCATGTAAATTATTTCAGACACCTTGCTTAAAACAAACACAATTAAATTCTTGTGTTTGCAAGAAAGACCACACATCACAAATAAACAAATACTTGTTCCCTGTAAGGTTTGCTCAGTGGTGAAGCATGTTTCATCTGTATAGCTACAAAATGCATACACTGGGGTTTCCAGTTCGTAAATCCTTAGTTTTATGCAAATTTAATAACAGCCAGTCTTGCCAAAGCTTGCATTTACTATCCATTTTGAAAAATTGGTTGTGACAAGAGCTAGTTTGTTTTGAGTTTCTCTTTCTTGCATTGTCTGTTCTCCTGATTGTATAAATCGTAGCCTTCAGTGCAGAATAAAGCTTTGATAATTCAATGTTGATTAATTAAGGGCTGCTTTTGACACCCACACTCTTAGCGAGAGAGACCTTGTCTCTGAGTGGTCCTATGGTTTCAAGATGTTACTCTCAGGATAAAGTGCTAATCAATATGATAAAGGGTGTCAGGCCTAAATAACTCTACTAAGTAGGGAAAATAACTATATGATGCCCTTGGTACTTTTCTGTCTTTAAACAATGGCGAAGACACAGGAGAATGTGTGAGGCATGCAAATCTTCAGTGACATTTTAGATCTCCCTTCTCTAGCTATTCTGGTCTTCATCTCTTGAAGTTTAGCATTCTTAACTTATTTAAGATGCTGACTTCTTATCAGTACCCTTCTGGTGCAGCTCTCTGCAGTGCTTTTTTTCCTATCTTCACAGGCTCCTGTGCTTGTAGGAGTTTCAGCATTAGGACTTTATACCTCTGTTTGGCAAAGCAAAACCACCTGTGCTTACACCGACTCAGCTGGCGTCAACAAACGTCATAGTTAATTGGAAATTAGGAATTAATGTGACCAGTGTTTAAAAAAGTGTCAAAGAATCATTAGGGATTGGAAGGGTCCTCGAAAAATCATCCAATCCAATCCCCCTGCCACAGCAGGATCACCTAGACCAAGTCACACGGGAACACATCCAGGCAGGTCTTAAGTCATTACAGAAAAGTAATTTCTGTATTCCTCTAATTTTTGCCCATATAATTACTATATTTGCTTCATTTTGTTAACTTCCTACTTTGTCTAACTTTACTTTTTGCTCTGGTTGGATGTCTTCATCATAGTGCTCTTCAAACACCTCTCTGTAATGAGCCTGTACATTTAACTACGATCAATCTTCCATTAGTCATTCACTAGACTGAGGTTGACAAATAAACCTCCTTTTCCTCTAAGTGTACAACACTTGAAGGAAACAAAATGATAGTGGTAGGAACGTTAATTCCCAGTGATTTCTAAGACCTCTAATTCCTATTAATTTGTTTGGGACAAATTATTACTTCACCATTTGTCTTAAAAGGACTGTTCTATCAGGCAATATTGACTGGAGTAGTTCAGCATCTAACTAAATGGTTTACAGAAAGTGCTCTTTGACATGATTATTGTTAAAAAGCAAATTTAGATTAGGATTTGTGCTTGTGTAATCTGTCTTAGATATCTGTTTTAAAAGCTTAGCATGCTCTATGAGTATTCCCAGACAAATCAACTTGCTAAGATATTGCTCTTGACTGAAGAAAAGATACCTCATCACTTTCCTTACGGAACAGGTTTAGTGTAGTTTACCCAGCTTTAGCAGCAATAATTTGTAAGTCCTGTGCCTGAAAAACACCCCTTGATGTAGACTAAATCCTGTCCTACCTATCTGTCATACTGGTCACATTTAGGGTGGAAGGGAAAGGGAGGAGAAAAACAACTTGTCTGTGGAAAAATAAACGTACTTGGAAAAAAAGTCCTATTGAACTAAAGAACATGAGGAAATTAAAGCAGTTGTTCCAACACTGGCGAGTGTTTACACTCTGAAGAGAAAAGCATTGACAGACAGGGCAGAGTAAGGTTTTAGTTGATTGCACTTACTGCCCACATCAAAGATACCGAGCTGACCACATGGTTCTGTGACTTACGTAAAAACTCTTGCAATGAAGAGAAGATGGAAAACAAATGCACATGTAGGACTTCTTCAGAAACAGAGAAGTTCTTGTTTAAACAGTATTTTAGCTTCTGCATTTTGAATTTAGATATTACAGGGACATTTATACTTACCTTAGATTAATAGGGTAATATTGGAGTTGTAATATGCATATATTAGTATTGAGAAGCTGCCTTAATGAAGGATGAGCAATATGAGAGAGACTGCATTAACTACATTCATTCACATATAATGCTCTTATAGATTGTTGCTGAGATTCTTACGAGCTGTCCCTCAATTTTATTGTAATGCTCATTAGAGCTGTACTCCATATTTCAATTTTTAATTGATCTTTTCCTTGAGAGAAAAATGTGACAAAGTGAAGATCTTCCATTCCGTCTCACTCCCCTCTCTCTTGGAATTATATCCCCTTCTTAGCTTGGAATTGTATCCCTTCTTAGCTTCAAACTGTTGTAGCGTCAGCTGGTGGTGAGACACAATCAAGTTCTGTGGAGATACCAGATGTCCACATACAGAACCATATAAAGAATTTGAAACAGAGGAAGCAACTGTAGCTTTTCTGATACTGGAATGAAATGTAATTATCGTGTTAATTTATTTAGTAACGGTTGTGTACCGATACAGTTCTAATCATCCTGATCCTCTGTTCTGTAACTCTATTAACATGCTTTGTAGAGACATTATTTGAGCAACAGGTGTCTAGAACTTCATGAAAAGGTTCTCCCAAAGCAGGCATGCTCATAAGTGTTTCTGTGATTTTACTTGAAACCATTGGCCTTTCCTAAGTTCATGGATGTGTTCCTGTGTGACTTGGTCTAGGCGATCCTGCTGTGGCAGGGGGATTGGACTAGATGATCTTCCGCGGTCCCTTCCAATCCCTAATGATTCTATGATTCTAAGTTCAGACGGTTTCTAAGTGCAGGATGATTGTTGGATATAAAACTATATTAAAAACATAACTTTTTTGTAAGAAATGTTAAACAGAATCTTGGGCTAAAAATAGTTGCTTTGAGGTGGCGTTGATAGGATTTCTTGTATTTCTTTATAAAAATTCTAGTGCAGAACTCTACGGTAATGAAAAAACTATATTCCAGAGTCCAAAGCAGACTAAATTTCCCTGACCTATCCTTAAAACACAATTAAATTAATCTCAAGGTGGTGTTCAGCCCTTTCTTCTACTCTTTTCAAGAGCAGAGCTATTTCAGATAATCTAGATCTTACTCTAGAAGTCTGTCTCATGTTTTGTGAGACAACTGACTTTGTGGTTGGCCAGAATGAAAAGGAATGGTTTTGAAAATATAAGTCTTGAGTAATCAGTGGACTCAGATATAGACTGCCTGGAGGAACTGTATTACTGCTGACATGGATGCCTGATGATTGCTTGAGGAAAAATCTGTCCCAGACTTTCTGAGAGGTAACAGTGCAGAGCCTCGGAAGAACAGACTTGAAAACACTAAGAAATTTTAGGGGAAGAAAAGAGAAAATTAAGAATATTGTCATACTGTAAAATACTGATTTGATCTATGTGAACCTGAGCAAACACTATAGAAATGATCTGAGATGCTACACTCTAGAGAATAGAATTCGCAGCGCTCCAGATCGTAACTACACTGCTAGAAACATGAACCACAGTTGAAATGTAATGTAGTGTGAAGGACATAAACAAACAGAAAACACCCCAAAAATGAATTATTTCTTGTTTTGATTGGTGGGTTAAGCTGAGCAATAAGAAAGAGGAATTAAAACATATGAAGTGCTGACAAAAGAAGGAAAAGCACTGATCAGCAAGAAGTGAAAGTAGTGGATTCATTTTGGGTAGTGCAACATCTCAGTCTCATAAGGCAGCAGATTGTGATAACAACGAATTCATAAAGATTTCGTTATGTTGATAACAAAAAGTCAAAACCTTATATTTTTAAACCGTACTGCATCTGCACGTAAGAGTAACACTCCCTTTGAATCCATTTCTTAAGTGCTCTGGGTTTGCTCCTTTTATGGTTCAACAATGGTACCATCATAGGAGCATCACTCTAATAATCTTATAGGCTTTTTTGTTTACTTCTTCTCCTCCCTCAGGATCAAGGACCCATAAACACATGCCTACTTTAAGCTGCTGAAGAATAGGCTTCAATATTTATCATATCCTTATGTCAGTGTCTCAGACAAGTGCATATATTTTTCATGTCAGTTTGCTACCGTAAGTCAGTGCTACAGTGACAATGAGATGTTAAAAAATCATTTGGCCTTCAAATTCTACAATTTAAAGCTGTAGGTGAGCAGAGTAAATCCTGTGTATCTCCTTTAAAGTTCTTAGTATTAATAACAATAAAATTAAAAGAGGCACTTTGCAATGATGAAGGCCAATACAGAGTCCTAAAGGACTTATCCTCTGGCAGAGCAGAAATGGGCAGGATCTAACCCTGTCAAATTAAAGAGAACTGAAAGTCAAGGCTGTTTATGACCAGGAGGTGTCAGACTAGTAGATGAAAGTTTCCACTTCCTAAGTACTACTGAATTATTTCTATTTAGAGTCACAAGGTGCCAAATTTTAGCTTGAATCCCAGACGAAAAAGGACCCTGAGCTGTTCATGTGTCCTTTGACAGCACATTATGAGGAGCTGAGCTGACGAAGTTCACTGTGCACTGAAGTTGCACGTAAAATAACTACTCAGTAGCTTAGAGGAGGTTTTACATTTTAAGTTTGTTAAGCTCCACTAATGCCAAAGTTCATTTTAAAATATGCTACAACTTGGCAGAAATCCAGTGAGCTGGAATTTAAAAGGGCCTTTAGTAACACATGACAGGGTGGTAATGAAAGATGGGTTGTTAGATCAGAGCCATCAGGGCTCCTAATTTTCTCAGAAGTTTTACTTCCCCTTGCATTCCCCCTTCCAATTTTATGAAGTCTTCTTTTAGTCACTTCCAGCTCCTCAGAGATGTCAGAAGTCACTGTACTGTGGCTTTTGTGTGATTACATAAAACTGCTCATACCAGAGCCCTGATTCTGTTCCTTTGCCCAGACGCTAGAATGTGGCTTGCCTGGCTGACAGGCGAGACAGTCTTCTCCATTTTCTCAATCTATAATCTTTCTTTCCGGCCTTCCTTATTTATCCTCACGCTCCTTCTGTTCCATAGTACTTCTGTCTTTCACATGTTTCATCTTTTTTGTGTTTTTTTAAAATGCCTTGTTATAAAGCTGCAAAGTCAGCGGTTTATGGTTTAGCGTAAAGGAGCATCTTACTGAACCCTTCCACCCCAGCCGTCAGCCCCATTCCTTGGTCTGGCCTCACACCATCTCCCTTACTTGCAAGAAATGATGGTTTTGTTGAACCTTTGAGAGCAAATAATTCCTCTTTGTTTGGATGAAAAGGATTGTTCCACTCCAGACTATGACCAATGATTTGCAAATAAAAACCCAACCCAAGCAGTCTGTAAAATGAAAAACCAAAACGGATTTTTGAAGAATGACCATGCGATTCCTCCAAATGCTGGTGTGTTGATGAATGTGAAGCTTTTGGAGTATTATCCACATAGGGAAAATTTACATATTGTATTCTGTTTGTGAGCCCCACTGTTACTTCTTATGTGGGAACATGCAGCCTCGGCTAAGGACAGTCAGCGCATACTTTATTCCTATATTTTTAAGTGCTCCTGTTTTATATTTCTATTAAAAATGTGGCTCTTCATGCTGCTCCTCAGCTGCAGTGTGGATGTTAATGACATGCATCTTTCACTTGCAAGGCTTAAAGGGGAAAAAGTGTGAACCTTTATAAACGTTTTGAGATGCACCATGTAGAAGTACCCTGGCACTTTATGTGAAAAGAGAACTCAGCTGAAAGGATAAACATTGATTCTCTTAATACTGTCCTAGAAATACAACAAAAGTTGAAGAGGCCTTTTTTGGTTTATTGCTTTAAAAGGGATTGCCATTGGGCTCTTGAAAGACGTGGCGTTTGAAGATCAACTATACCTCTTCATCTGCTATTAGTCGCAGGATTAATTGGAAAATCTGCAAAAGACATTCTGGTCATCACTTGGCATTTCCTAGACTTTTCCATTAAGATGTTAAAAAGAAATCAATTCCTGTATCGTAGGCTTCCAAGGCACATATTTTCAATAAATATTAATACAACAATCTGTACGTTGTCTGCTAAGTGGGCTCAGATTCATTCTTTCCTTTCGCTGATTTGTGAAACGCATAGGCTGGGTGAAAGCAGATACTGAATTTCTGGAAATAAGGAGCACAGCTTCAGAGTCTGTATCAGTCCTTCGCCAGGTGGTAGAGCAGCTTGCTGCAGCAGTTAAAAGTCAGAGCCATATGGCACTGATCCACTGCAACTGCTACAATGGAAAGAAAAGTTTGGAAAACAAAAAAAAAAAGATGAATGAGGGAGTGAAGAAGTAGTCAGTTACTTTGACAAATGTGACAGGGGCTGCTCTGAAAAGCAAAATAGTCTCAATCTGTAGAGTTTGATAAGCATCTACTTTGAAAAGAATAAACAAACAGTATCTCCCAGCTCCAGAAAGACATCGAGGCAGATGGACCCTCATGCTCGTGCAACTTTTTCTCATCAAAATGGATGGATCTATAGGCATAGAGATTCACACTGCCTGATACCCTGGTCAGTAACA
Source organism: Phoeniculus purpureus (assembly GCA_028565055.1). NCBI lineage: Eukaryota > Metazoa > Chordata > Aves > Bucerotiformes > Phoeniculidae > Phoeniculus > Phoeniculus purpureus. The sequence continues at coordinate 1,065 of JAOXOE010029939.1, read as the reverse complement.
GGGGATAACCCAGCACACGCGTGGAGGTTATGGTCTGATTCTGCCCTTGGCAGGGTTGAAGAATAGGAGAACTAAGCCCACTAATCAACTTGTACGAGTTGTCTGGGTTTGAGGGAATTCAAAAGTATTACCTCAAACTCAATATTTGTGTTTGAATTTCCTGGATGGATAGGGTTTAGTACAAATGTCTTCCCTCTTTCCACCCCTCCCTTAGATTTTACAGTCAATAATTTAACAGAAGAGTATCTCTGTGACATTTTGCACCATTATAATAGCTTTCTGAAAGTCTTGGCAAGTATCTTGAGACTATTAATTAATTTTATTATGAAGGATAGATTCTTGATTAAAAAATTGACAGAAGAAAAAATTATTCCATAATCAACAAAAACTGTCACTTGTACAGCCTGAGAAGACGGAAACTTTTCCGTCATTTTGGCAGGAGTAGGTACCAGTGTAGCTTGAGGACTGACCTGTAGTCAGTGCAGGAGAAAGGGTCCTGGGGGTCCTGCTGGACAGCAGGATGACCATGAGCCGGCAATGTGCTCTTGGGGCCAAGAGGGCCAACAGCATCCTGGGGTGGATCAGAAGGAGAGTGGTTAGGAAATCGAGAGAGGTTCTTCTCCCCCTCTACTCTGCCCTAGTGACACCACATCTGGAGTACTGTGTCCAGTTCTGGGCCCCTCAGTTCAAGAGGGACACGGAGCTGATGGAGAGTCCAGTGTAGAGCAACAAGGATGATGAAGGAAGTGGAGCACCTCCCTGATGAAGAAAGGCTCAGGGAGCTGGGTCTCCTTTAGTTTGGAGGAGACTGAGGGGTGACCCCATGAATGTCTATAAATATGTGAGGGGTGGGTGTCAGGAGGATGGAGCCAGTCTCTTCTCAGTGTCATCCAGTGATAGGACAATGGGCAATGGGTGTGAGCTGGAACAGAGGAGGTTCCATATAAATATCAGAAGGAACTTCTCCACAGCAAGGGTGATGGTGTGTTGGAATGGGCTGCCCAGGGGGGTTGTGGAGTCTCCTTCTCTGGAGACATTTAAAACCTGCCTGGATGTGTTCCTGTG